>SNQJ01S0157961.1:22101-41337 GCA_010110895.2 Picea sitchensis
TTATTTTATTAGTTTCTAGTTTCTTTAGTTTTAGTTTAATTTCTTTCATTTAGTTAGTTAGTTTGTTTCAGTTTGTTTTATTAGTTTCTAGTTTCCTTAGTTTAGATTACTTAGCTCAGATCAACTTTTCTCTTTGGTTTCCTTAGGAGACCTCAAAGCGGCCAACGGAGCCGTTAAACTCGTCAGGGTGGTTCATTCCAAACGGCTTGGGTTATTTAGACAACCCCGGACCGGTTCCACTCTCTCAGTTGACGGATGGACTGTTTTGCTCGTCAACAGGAACTTCATTGCTTCTCGCATTATTTTTTCTCATTTTTTGGGTCAGGATATGTATTTCAGTATCCCCTTTGTTGAGTTGGAGGATCTGGATAGATTTCTTCACTTGCCCCTAATCTTGTTACTACCTGAAGATTTTTGGAATTTGGAATGTCTTGCTTGTGCGCTGTATGCAAGAGGTTCACGTTTCTCGTGTTCATCACTTTCTCTAATACAATAGGTAAATATTCAAGTGAGTGGTCACCCACTCCACATATATTACATAACTTGAGATTGGTTTTGTCTTTTATGGGGTAGTCAGGACTTATGTGGTCTTCCTTCCAATAGTTAAAGCAATAGTAATTGCCTCAACCACGTCCTCTACCTATTTTTCCTCATCCTCCTTTGTATTTGCCTCTTCATTTATAATCTCATGGCCTTGACCTATGCATCCATTTTTGTTTCCTTAGTCAACATTTTGGTCGACCGTCTGTGTGTGGTATACCGAATGAACATTCGATTTGTTTTTCCCATTTAATTGACATTCTTGTGTAGAGTGGTTGTTTTTTTCACATATATAGTAGCATTTTGGTCGGGCGTTGCTTAAATTATGTGGGAAGTCCCTCGTTGCATGGTTTTTTATTCTCTCATAGATTTCACAGAATGTTTTGATTTGGGTACGTCAAATTGTTGGATCCAGTGCATCACTAAATTTACAATAGTATTTTGTATGTCCTTCACTGGAGAAAATGGTGCACCAGAGTTCATTATGTGAAATGGGAATATTTTTTATGGACTGTTGTAATTATGTGATTTTTTCTTCTAATATTTTCTCACTTGTTGATGAATTCGATGCTTCTTCATCATCCATCTCTATGTGCTAAGATTTTTTCAATGCCTCCTCACACGATTAAATGTCGTACATTTGTAATGGTGCTCAATTGTTTTGTAATAGTCCTGCCACATACCATTCTTCTAATGGTACAAGTAATATTTTGTATATTACATAAGGAATTTGACGTAATAGGTCTTTGAATCTTTTATCGTATTCTCATATGGATTCTCCTTTACTTTGTTTGATCTCTTTCAGTTTTTTCCTAGCCAAGTGGTTTGCGTCCTGTGTCTTAAACAATGTGAGAAAACTCTTCTTTATCTCTTCCTTTGATCTTTGTTGGTTGTCTGTGAAATTCATGAACTAGGTGAGGGCCCTGGCTAGAAGCGCGACACCAAATTGTGCCATCTGCTTGTCTTCGTCAGTAATGTCGGTTGCATCCCAAAATCTCTCACAAACAAACCAATGTCATTTGGGATCTTCATCACCTTCGTAAATGGTATGGTTGAGGCCCATTGTGACTTTCTTGGGGTTTTTAAGAAGTGGAACTATTGCAAGATTTTTATTATAAGTCGACTGGGAAGTCACTACATTCTTACTTCGGGGAGTTGAAATCTGATTGTAGGACTTGACTAACACAATCTGCCACTGGACTTTAGTCAAACCTTGTTCTAGTGATAATTGTGTTTTTTCTCTGTTTGGTATTATATCGTCTGTCTGACATCCTTTATCTATATATTCTATGAATCGTCCTCTAAAATATTTTGTCGATTCTTTTTCACTATCTGTCGATTTGGAATATTCAAGAAGTATATTTGGTAAGGGGGAAGATTCCATGAGATCTCTTATGTGGAGGAATATATCCTCTGGTCGATCTTGAATATTCTCTTGTGATTCAATTAGAAGCGTATATCTTATATGACCATCATTGTCAGTTCAACACCATACCTTCAGGGATTGAGTATCCACATGAAGTATCTGATGAAGGAAATTTGTAATGCATGAGATAGGAATTCTTATGGGATAATGTCAAATCATGGGTACTGACTCATCAATCTCCATACTATTGAATTTTTTTGATTTCTTGTTGGGCACCACTGGCTACCACACTCACTTGCAAGCTTGCATTCCTCCCAAGAGTTGTCGGGGTGCTCTCTATGGCTGCTCCAACAAACTATCGCACCTAAAGATGCCTTCAATTTGAACTTATTGGATCCATTTCATTTTTTAACTCTTCTTTCCTCTTTTTTCATTTATCCTACTCTGGTCTTTGGATGTCAGCTGAGGGTTTATAAATCTATTTTGGTTGTGTAGACTTTCCTCTTGAATCTATTGTGTCTATTGTTTCAGTTATTTTCCTCCCAACTTCAGACATTTTTGAATTTGGTGCAATCAACTCAACTTATATCATCTCAGAGATTATCCAACCTCCCATCGTCAACCCAACTTACTTGGGGTCTACGATGTTTCTCATTCTTGTTGTTCTCATTTCTTCAATAAATAATCCCAGGCTTCTCTTGTATCTTTACAATTGGCTTCAAGCAATTCTTCCCACTTTTCTTGATTTTCTTGCCAATTTGAATTTGGTGGAGGATTGGCCAAGAGGGGTCGATATTCGACAATGTCTCTGACTCCCTTTTCTAACAAAAATTTATGCAGCAAGGATGGGACAAAGCAAAGGAAATCATCATGCAAGTTGATGTAAAATTTATCGTTTACAGTTTTGACTAATTTTATGTCTTCGATTACTTGTTCTTCTATGTAATGACCAACGATTATTTCAAACCACTCATTCAAATTTGTTCTTCCTTCATTTATTATTTTAAGCATCAATTATTCATCTGGAGTGATTTTGTGCATTAGGTTCTTGAGTGATATATTCAAATAGTGCCTCTGGAATAACTTCCAGAAATTGTTAGTGTGTTTCTGAGAAAAAATGTGTAGGTGATGTTGTGATCATCATTCAGTTCCTTCTTGTGGAATTTTTGATGTAATTATTGATTTTGTGCTCCCACCATTCACATATGTCTTCCAAACTTAACATCTATGTTCTTTTAATTCTATGCATGCCCTAGTTCAAAACTACCAACAACGGAACCAATGTTGTAGTATCATAGAAAGTACGAGAAGGTTACCAATAGTTCCTTACACAAAGCAACATATGTTACAACATTATATATAATCACACATAGACATACATGGAAGCATACATAAGTAATTGGAGAACCATCAAATGGACTTTTATCATATGTGTAAAACAACCTTCTTCTCTCTCTATTACATAGCCACACACACACACACACATTTCATACAGTTACTTGTTGGTTATTTTTCTTAACTAGCCGGTGAGTCTACTCTAACTGTTTGTTTGATCAACTCCTCTATCTTACTTCTATAGTTGGTTTGTCTTGTCGACTAGTGGGTCTAGTTGACAGAACTGACTAGCCCTTACAACAAGGGTTTCCAAAAACCAACCTACTCAATTACATAGGGAAAATTAAGTGTAATTGTGATTTAATGGTGATAGTAGTGGTTCGTTGCATGCATGGAAGTTGTTGATCATTAAGATATTTTCCTATTAGACATTTACCAAGCCATATTTAGCGGGAAATGATAGAATATATATTGGAAGATTATTAGCATGGTAGCATATTATTACCTTTTTTGTTCCCCTTACTCTATCCAATGGCCATACATAGAATATAGAATTGGGAGAAAAAATTTAGAAACCATTTTTGGCCCTTGACCAGATAGTGGAGTACATCCTATGTTCCCAACATGAGTTCGATCAAGCATGAAGTGGCATATAAACCAACATGTGATTTTTATCCTTGTACCATTGGGGTAGTGATTAGGAAAAGCATCCAACAATACTCTCCAGAGTTACAAGTGACCATCAATGAAAATGTTTTGTCAATCTAAAGCTTGACAACTACATACCTTTCAAGTTTCAATGATTTTTTTTCGGAGATGCTATAAGAGGTTTAAATATATTTCAAGGATAATTCTATAATTCTTATAATTAGAAATTCAAAAGTATACATGTCTTTCTTCAAAATATCTAATAACAAGCATTTTCCCAAAGAAAATTCACATTGGTTTCAAATTGATAAACCAAGTTTCAAAGTGATTTCCTCTCATAACATTGACCACAAAAGAGTCATCTTTTTGTGATCATATTTCTAAATAAGGAACACACTAACACATACCATGTTAAGCCCTAATATTGGCTCATTACCCCTTAATTGGGGCATATTAGATTAGTAGTGTTATTTATTACCCCTTAATTGGGGCATATTAGATTAGTAATGTTATTTTATTTATGTCGGCTTTAATCCATTAGTTGTAATTATACCTCCTAGTCTCCTATATATACCAAGGAGACATTTTCATTTTGAATCATCTGGTACTTGAACATTTAAGTGGGGTAAAAGGAGGTTGCCCCCTCGAAGAGGCTTATTATCTGAAATTATCTCTTTCTCGAAGAGGCTTATTATCTGAAATTATCTCTTTCAAGGCGTTGAGTACTTTTCCAAGGTTTTCATGCTATATTGATGTTTGGTTCTTAACATATGGTATCAGAGCTCAAGGTCTTGGGGTTTCTCGCTGCTACATCTGAGACACCGTGGAATTTAGCTATAACTTTTTCTTGGCCAAATCGCTCAGAAGGAATGGCTTGGAGGATATTTAGCAAACGGATCAAGGCATGTTGGGTCTAAAATTCAGCTCCTGAGGTCTTATACTTACAAGATAGGGGTTCTTGAATCATCCTAAATGAGTCATTGCGGAATTTTAACTATAAAAATTTTTGCAATGTTTCAGACCCTAAACTCGAGTCCATTTACATAAATTAGTAATGTGTCTTTGGTAAAAATTGGCTTCTCGTCATCTTAAATTTGTAGATACACCCTATGTAGCAGACCGACTAGTCCTATTGACTAGTCTCAAGAAGGTGTTCCAGTAAAACAATCATAACTTCTTCCTAGAGTATCCAAATTGCATGGGACTAGTTGCATTGATCGTGGACAAATTGAGTATTTTAAAAGCATTTTCGAATTTTATATCAATTATTTTGTGCGGGGAACACTATACAAGTGAGATCTCCCTGAAAGTACAAAAACTAAGAAGTTGTGGGGAGTTATCAGAATTCCACTGGCACATCCACTCTGATCGTGACCAGGAATTGCGTAGAAGAAATATCGTGAGAAATACATAAGAGAAAGTTTCATACCCGTAAGGGCCAAACATTGGGAGATACAACGTAATAAAATATTGTCTAGCGTAACCACCTCAAAATCAAGGTTCAAAAGTGATATCAGCCAACATGCCACCCAAAAAGGGAACTTCTTACACCAAATAAGCCTCCAAAACTCTACTTGGACTCTCGATGAAGGTTAAGAAATGAGGACAAAATGAACTACAAAATAAGATGGATTCAATGGAAGCTAAGATGGATCTTGGCAATGGAAGCTGTTGATACTAAGATGGATTCAATGGAAGCTAAAGTTGGATACTAAGATAGATGGTTTGAAAGGGGAGATCATGGAAGCATTGAAAATTTCAGAACAGAAGATACCGAAAGTGAAAATGCATCCCATGAAATTCATGATGTGGACACAAGGCGGAAGGTGAATCAAGAATGGAGAAACTCCAACTTTGGTTTGAAGACCAACCACGCTCCTAAGATTGACATGAGGAAGTTTGATGGCAAGGACCCACCTATATGGATACTTCCGTGATGGAGCAATTCTTGATTCCATAATGTGCCACATACACAAAAGGTACTTAATTGCTTTATATTTAGAACCTAATCAATTTGTTTGAATATGGCTTTGTTCTTGAAATCACTCGTCACTTGGAAAATTTTAACTGAAGAAATGATAGCACACCATTTAGGATACAAGGAGCAATACCTTCTTAGCCAATTGATAAATCTCAAGCAAAAGGGTTCAAGCATCGTTACTGGAGAACTTCCAAAGATTGAATATAAAGGTAACCGTATATTCCGTGATGAGCACTTGATTGATGTATTCATAGGAACTTTTAAAGGATAACATTCAACATGAGGTTCACTTGGGGAACCCAAATCATTGGAGAATGCATTTAAGGTGGCAAGAAATGTTGAAAGTAAAATATGGCTATGGCTACCAGGAAGGACCTATCCTAACATCTATAGAGAACAATGCTCCTTCTCCTAAACACCTCAACCCACAAGGTTGGACACTCAACAATTGGAGGAAAGAAAGCAAGGTTTATGCTTTAATTGTGACAAGAAGTACAAAAGAAGGGACATATGGTGGAGAAGAAATTATTCTACATAGATTGTGAAGAGGAAGAAGAACAGAAACGCTAGAAACCATCTCAAGATGAAAACGAGAAGCAATTTCTCAATCAAGAGTTGACTCCCCACGATATCGCATGCATTGGGTCGAATTAGCACTCCTCAAACTCAAGATCAAGGATACATCATCAAAAGAAAAAGGTAATAGTCCTAATTGATTCGTAGTACTCATAATTTCATTCACTATAAATTAGCCAAAGATCTCAATTGTTTGTATAACCGAAATGTGAGTTTCAAGTAATGATTGCAGATGGAGGAACTATCAATTGCTCAAGAAAATGCAATAAGATCAATCTACTATGGGGAATATGTAATGAATAGTCCAATGATTGTTATAACGATGGTGGTGCATATGTTGTACTAGGAATCCAATGGTTACAATCATTAGAAACAAGTGGCTTTTAATTTCAAGAACTTCTTTCAGTGAAATTTTATTGGAAGGAAAGAAATTGAGTTGAGAGGTATTGTGGAAGCCCAGAAGGTAATAAGCTCTAAATCAAGATGAAAAAATTATTGAAATGGGCATCAAGGCATTATTGCACAACCATGCTCACTATATATGTTCAAACATCTAAGCCATCTATTCCTCAAGATCTCCAAGGATGTTGATTATTTTCAGATATGCATTCCAGATGGCCCGATGTTAGGAGGAACACTCCCCAGAATTAGGTGAATTTCATCCTAACATCAGCCATACAGCATACCCTCTTATGTCTTAAGAGTGAAATTGAGCCGATGGTTGAAGAAATGTTAGACGGCATTATTAGACCTAGCTAAAGTTCTACTGGCACCAAGGGTAATGGTATTCAAGAAAGATACTCATGCATGCATGTGTCCCGACATTATAGAGAGTCAAACAAGATCACTATTAAAGATAATTTTCTCATTCCCTGATTGATGAATTGTTAGGATGAACTATGGAGCAATCTATTTCACAAATTGGATCGCTCAGTATCATCGATCGTGAATGGAGGAAGAAGATATCCCAAAACAAAGATTCAACTCATGAAGGCCATTATGAATTTTGGTCATGCCTTTTGGCCTACAAAGTAATTCCTTCCACATTCCAAGGGTTGATGAATTCCATTTCAAGCCCTTCCTTCGAAAAATTTGTAAGGTATTTTTTGATGATATACTAATATATAGGAAATCTTGGGAAGAGCATGTAACATGCTGTTAAGGTGCTAAGCAACTACTAAGGAGCAACAACTATATGCCAAACCATCCAAATGTTTCTTTGGCAAAAGAGGTAGAGTATTTGGGTCATATTGTATCTCATGAAGGTGTCAAGGTAGACCCTAACAATATTAAGGCCATGATGGACCTGGTCATTCGCAAAACATTAAAAATCTTAGAGGATTTTGCTTGACAGTTACTACCGCAAGTTTGTTCTAACTATGGAAGAATAGCAAGACCTTTAACAACACTAAATAAGGAAGGATGCATTTTCATGGACTCTAGAGGCAACCAAAGATTTCTTGGAACAACTTAAAGAGGTGATGTGTAAAGCTCCTGCTCAATTCACTCTAGACTTCACAAAAACCTTTTATTATGGAATGATGCCTCGGGAAATGGAATTGGTGCTTGTCCTAATGTAAGAAGGAAGGCCCTAGCTTTTGAAAGTCTAATTCACTCAAGGGAAAGGACTTAAAAAAACCCATTTTATGAGAAGGAAATGATGGCACACACATGTATTGAAAAATGCATGCCCTTACCTAATAGGTAAAGACTTCAAGGTCAAATGTGATCATGATAGTCTTAAATACTTCGAACAAAGACTATCTTCGTAAAAACAACAAAATGGGTAACCAAGATATTGGGATAAGATTTTGAAATCGCCTATAAAAGGGGAAGCAAAATGCTGTATGATGCACTCTCGAAAAAGGATGAAGATGTTGAGGCCTTTCTTTGTGTTATCTCGACCATCCAACCGATTGGATAATAGAAGCAAGGGATGAATGGAAAATGATGAAAAGTGTGGAGTCTCATTCAGTTGGTACAGGATTCTAGTGCACGGATACATTTACATGGAAAATGATTCACTCATGGTACAAAGATCACTTATATTTATGTAAGAACTCCCAACCCAAACAAAATGTACTATTGAATTGACCTCCAAGAGGGAGGGCACCGGGATTTTTGAAAACTACCATAGAGTCAAGAAGGATTTCTTTTTTGGGATGGCCTCTAAAACCAATGTTCAAAGGTTTGTGGTAGAATGGTTTGCCAACAAAATAAGGTGGAAACAATTAAGACTCTGTGGTCTTTACAACCATTATCCATCCTAAGTCAACACTAGCTGGGGAGGAGGTTTCATGGATTTCATCACAGACACAAATCCAAGGAAAGAGTGTCATCATGGTGATTGTTGATAGATTCAATCAAGCATACACTTGTGCACTCTCTCATCCTTCAAAGCTAGTACAAATGGATTCATGGAGACAGCTCAAGTTTACATGGCAGCCCAAAGATTATTGTAAGTGACAGAGATCCCATATTCAATGGACATTTTTGGACATAATTATTTTCTTGTTTGGTACTAATTGGCTCATAGCTCATCCTATCATCCTCTAACTGATGGACAAACTAAGATAGTGAACAAATGTCTCGAAGGCTACCTCCGTTGCTTTGTCTCCTCGAGTAAACAAACACAATGGTTCAAATGGTTACCCTTGGCAAAATGGTGGTATAACGACTTTCACACTCCAACAAAAATGACACCATTTATGGCACTTTATGGATACCACCTCCTTCCATCACTTCTTTCTAAAATAAAAAATCTACAGTTGAAGGACGACGAGAATCAACAACAAATTCTCCAAATCTTAAAGGACAACTCCGACCATGGCAATGTAACGCATGAACAAGCTGCATCAACTCTAGAGGAAAGAAGTTTTGAAGTAGGGATTAGGTATTTTAAGACCACAACCATACAAACAGATGTCTCTAAAGCCACAAGAAGGATAATAAAATTATCACCAAAGCAATTATGGCCTCTTATGTGTTGCAAAATATGGGTAATATGGCATACAAATTGGAGTTGCTCGTATCTTCAATGGTGAAAGTACACCCCGCTTTCCATGTTTCATGCTTTTAAAGAAGGTTATAGGGCTTACAAGATCTCGGGTTCAAACTATATTGCCGTAACTTGACGAGGAAGGAAAAATCATATTGGAGCCCAAGTCATCAATGACACAAGAATTGGCTAACCGAGGAATAGATCCATTTCAGAGACGCATTAAATGGAGGAAACTACCTACCAAGATTCCACTTGGGAAAATGAGTCTTTTATACGTAAGCATCCAGAGTTACTCAAGCGCTATGGACAACACTTGTCTCTCAAGGGAGGGGCATGTTCTAATATTGGCTCATTACCCCTAATTGGGGCATATTAGATTAAAGTATAATAGTAATGTTATTTGTCACCCCAT
Source organism: Picea sitchensis (assembly GCA_010110895.2). Lineage (NCBI taxonomy): Eukaryota > Viridiplantae > Streptophyta > Pinopsida > Pinales > Pinaceae > Picea > Picea sitchensis. The sequence goes on from SNQJ01S0157961.1 coordinate 31,961, forward strand.
CAAGTATATTAGATTAGTAATGTTTTATTTATGTCGGCTTTAAGCCATTAGTTGTACTTATACCTCCTATTCCTATATATACCAAGGAGACATTTTCATTTTGAAACTATCCTCATCATCTGGTACTTGAACATTTAAGTGGGGTAAAAGGAGGTTGCCCCCTCGAAGAGGCTTATTATCTGAAATTATCTCTTTTTCAAGGCGTTGAGTACTTTTCCTGAGGTTTTTCTATTCTATATTGATGTTTGGTTCTTAACATACCATCATCCAAAACTATTGCATCATAAACACTCTTTGCAAACTTGGATTCAACAAAATCATTCCCTTCCTATATCTTCGATTCAAGAATGATTGCATCAAAGTATCTATTATTTAATACAAAAATATAAGGATCCAAATAAAAAGCACACAAGCAACTAGGAAGATTAAAATTTTAGAATAGGTCATGATGCATGGATTGGGAAAATATGCCAACAAGAGAACAATTCAAGGATGTAACAATGATACGAGTAGAGAAAGGCACTTTAAATTAAATGCTAATAATTGTGCAAACTCAAAGTGTCAATGGTACTACCTGCAAAATTCACTATCTCCAATGTACAATTATAGAGGTAAAAGATAATGATCATTGACTCAAGTATTTGATACATTTCTTTAGGTTTTGATGTCATTTCCTAAAGGGAAAGATAAGTGTTCTCTTATAGGACAAAACTCAACTAGGCCAATATCCAAAATATATATGTGTATGGGTAGTTTGAAATCCTGCAGGATAGAGAAAGCTTTAGCCATGCTACTCCTTGGAACATCTTGAGGAACCCAATTATCTAGTTGGTAACTATCACCTAATTCAATTCCCTCGATTTTCAACATCTCATAGAGTTGGCTATGGAAAGTGAGGATAGAAAGTGATGGTATGGGTGCCAAAAACAAGATATTCTCGTAGATCAAGAAAATTCCCACTAAAGAAAGAATCAATGTTAAAGGTTCTTATTTAGTTAAAAAATACATTTATAAGCAAATTTGTGCACATAAATCCCCTTTTAGCATGTCCAATAATGATTCAACTTATAGAGAACTAGAAAGTACTCATTTTGATATAGGAATCCCAAATACACAAATTTACAAATATTTCCCCAAAGCTTAGTGTTGGCACCCTAAGGTTTTGTAGATTGCGCACATGCCATAAGTAATCACTACATGCCCACCCAAGAGGATGCACCGTGCAACGCCAAGTTTTAGCCCTTGTGCCAACTAGGGATATACTATGTGCACCAACCGAAGTTATATTGTGTGCAAGGACTTGAAGAGATTGCATGTAGGACGAATCCTCGAAGATATTTAGCCATCATGATAATTGTTTTTGTAACAACCCAATTGGTTATGGTCGAGGTTGAGGGTGAGTTGGCAAGTTGGTTATGATTACCAATCTCCAATAGACTTAAGGGGGATTCATGTGGTTATGTAAGGATGTTGGGTTTTTGTAAGAGAGGAGAGTATTGTAGAAAGAGAGAGTAGATGAACGAGAGTGCTAGATACGCATTGTAGTAGTTCTTGTTATGTTCAGAGATAAATATGAGAGAGAAAGTAGACTTGGATCTAAATATAGTGTTCTCTATTTTCATGTTGAATGCAGTTTGTGCAAGATTCGACCTCTCTGTAGGAATTGTATAGGAGTATTGTTAAGATTCATAAAGCAAGAATGAAGCACATTTTGTCTCTATCTCTTGTATATGTTGGTCTGAATGTATCTATGCTCTGTTGTATTATGCGAGGGACTCACATGGTGGTTATGAATGAATGCATGGGTATATGATGAATGTTTCATGTATGTTCCCTTCCCTTACTAGTTGCATGAAACCTATAGTCTTTGTGATTCTCATGGCGCCTTGGGTGATACCTTCTTCAATCCTTGAAGATTGAATATGCATATGCCTATGGGGTATTTGTTGGTCAACCCTCACAAACCCCAGGTATAAAACCCCATAGAACATAAAATACAACCAAAAATTGGTTTTATTGCAAGGACTTGAAGGTTTTTGTGTTACATGTCGAAGGAAGGACATGATGTGGAGAGTCACATAGGAGGTGATACAAGACTGGCTCTCTAAAAAGGAAGACGAGTTCATGAGATGAGAGACCAAGGATCTGCAAATCAACCTTGAGCAATGGAAACAAAGGTACATATAAATAAATCTGCATGAAAATTTCTTTTGTGAGTTCCCTTGTTTACTACATGAATGGATAAAAAGGAAGATAGATATTAAATTTGTTTAGCGAAGTCAAAAAAAGTTAGTGTGGGACCAAGAGACTCTAAATCAATTAAGATCTATGGATAATAAGTGGTTCAAAGCTATATACTTTTGGTTCTATTGAGTTAAGGAGGGGATACATTGTTGAGTTTTCTATTGAGTGCAGTGAATCCTTTAACAATGCCGAGAGAAAATTTGTAATCGGCCTAGAAGAGGACTGTTGGAAGAAATCCCTTTGTGGATTAAGATGTTGTTTGTGGAAAAGGATTTGATGCGCATGGAGCTCGATTAGATGGCTTGGGCTTGATACTTATTGAACGAATTTGTACGGGATTTCCTGGAAGCACAAAATTTTAGAATGGATTTTCACTATAGTTGGGTGTTACTCCTACTAGCCATGGTAGTATGGAAACCACCACTGGGCTACAACTATGATGCATAGGTCTTGCCAACCTTCCCCATGCAAAAAAATCCTTGAACTACAACACAACAAGGATAAGAAGATCTAGGTAGTGAATAATACTTCTTTCAAGCAATGGTTTATGGCACTAACTTAAGCAACCGAGCCAACACTTCGCATATCGTGCAACATCATGGATAGGTATGAGGACTACCTCCTATTTGATTGTACTTTCTATAATGTTTTCATTACCCCAAGCACATATCCAAAGGCCAAAACTGGGATGCTCCCTTTCTGCATCCCCGAGGAAGACATTTAGTAGGCTATCCCAGAGTGTCCAACCAAACTTCAGTCCATGCCAAATGACGATGAAGAGAAATTGGAAACGTGTACTAAAAGAAGGTGGGAGAAGAAAAAGGATGAGCCATCTTAGCAAAAAGGCAAGGAACCAGTAGGAGAGAAACATCAGGACGGGACAACCCAAGGGAAAGGAAAGGGGCGTGTGGGTTAGTAGAAACATGTAGATGCAACCAAGGAAGACAACAAAGGGAAAGAGATCAAGTGGAAGCAAGCGTAGGAAACCTTAGCCATGAATCCACCTATGAAGAAACATCACCCACCACTTAAGCCAAGTCCAAGCCCTGAGTCTAGTGAACAAGAGTGCACTCCAACTCTATCACAACAAATTGACAATGCACCCATAGAAGAGGAAATCCCCTCGTATTCCACCATACACATTGTATCGACTAGCCAGGGTGATCAGAAAATCAACACTCATCCTCCAAAGTAGGAACCTGAGAAATCCATTGAACTAGTTTCGAGCATTGTTAAGGTGATCAAAGCCAATTTGGATGTGCAACAGTTGATGAATATGGATTCATCACAAGATTTGGATGAGCTATGTCATATGTTGGAGCATGTTCCTACAACTATCCCCATGTCCCAAACATAATAGATCATAGGAAATATGACGAGCACAAAATCCTCGTAGCAGGACCCAGAGGAGAGTGTTGTGTTTCATCTCATTGGATGTCATAACCATTGAACCACCTCTACTACAAAAGCTCATCTATTACCTTATGTTGAGTTGGAGTTGGCATGTGTGCCTTCACGGGACCTGCAAATATATATGGATGAGATCATGAATGAAATGGGGGATAGAAACCACGTACTTAGCTAGTCCTATGCAAAACTATAGCAGAAGCATGACCAAGAACTTGTTACACATAGATAAACTCACCATCATCGTGACCAAGAGGTAGTTTCCCACAAGCAAATCGAAGTTGCACACAAGGAACTCAAGGGAATACACACAATGGAAGTCGTTGTGCACACCCTATTAATCAATGCAGTTGACAAAGTTTATACGCAAGCGCCCAATAAAGTCGAAGACCCATCATACCTCCTTGTGCCATGCAAACTCAAAAAATTTAAGGAGAGAGTCTAGTACCTACAAAAAAAAAATCTATAACTTTAGGAAAGGTTGAAGAACACTCCTTAATCAAAAGTAGGGGGGGTGCAATAACAAATTGTTGTCATAGAGAAATCATAATAGCAAGGGTAGGTGTGAGTAACATATTTCTTTGGGGTAGTTGAATATAGCTTCAAGCTTTGGACGCACCTCTAGAATGCCCCCAAAATTTGCGCCATTGACGATCAGATCCATGCAATCGAGGATCAGATCACGAAGAAGATGTAGGAACTTCCCTCCTTACCACCAATAGAACAATGAGATGCCATGACAACAATATCCATCTTCCCACATTGAACTATAGAAGCTTTCAAGCATCATGCTTGATCCAGTGGACAAGGCCCAACTACCCTACTACAAACGTGCAAATGTGTAGGAAAAGGTAGCCCCAATCATACAACTGGGGGAGCAGATCAAACCTGCCTCGCAGACGATCACACCAGGTGATGTCAAGGAATTTTCCCAAAAGATGAAGGACCTAAAAAAAAAATTTGACGAGATCGATGGCCAATTCAAACAATTCATTGCAAAACTCATCATGACCATGCCATCAATCTCTTCTATCACACCATCAGCAACGTCGATTGGCTTAAGGACGAGCCAACTAATAATGTTGGGGGCTTCTTGGCACCCTAAGGTTTTGAAAACTACGTGCATGCCATAAGTTATCATTGAGCGTGTGCCCAATAGGATGCACCACATGATGCCAAGTTTCCGCACCTACACCAACCTAGGTTATAATACGTGCAAGGAATTGAAGAGATCACATACATGTCGAATCCTCGAAGATCTTCCGTAATCATGATAACCATTTTTGTAACAACCTGACTGGTCATGGTTGAGGTTGAAGGTGAGATAGCAAGTTGGTTATGATTGTCACGCTCCAATAGACTTAAGGGGGATGCATGTGGTTATGTAAGGGTGTTGGGCTCTTACAAGAGAGGAGACTATTGTAGAAAGAGAGAGTATATAAGCAAGAGATCTAGATATGCATTGTAGTAGTTCTTGTTATGTGTAGAGAGAAATATGAGAGAGAAAGTAGATATGGATCTGAAGATAGTGTTCTATGTTTTCATGTTGAATGTGGTATGCATATGCTTTGGCATCTCTATAGGAATTGTATTGGAATACTATTAAGATTAATAGATCAAGCATGAAGCACCTTTTGTCTCTATCTCTTGTATATGGTAGTCTAAATGTATGTCTTCTTTGTTGTATTATGTGCGGGACTCACATGGTGGTTATAAATGAATACAAGGATATGTTATGAATTTTTCTTGTATGTTCCCTTCCCTTACTAGTTGCATGAAACCTCTATGATTCTCATGGCATCTTGGATGAGATCTTCGATCCTTGAAGATTGAATATATCAATGCTTATGGGGTATGCGTTGGTCAAGCCGGTTATTAAACCCCCTAAACATTATAACCAACACTTAGCATATTCTAAAACTATGCTTGAAAACTCCTTTTCTTTCTTGGTTTTTTAATTTTCACTAAAATTAAAACAAAAACCAATAAGTGACACAGGATATTTAAACATTCTAAACTTTGGGAAAGCATTGTGTTTTTGTAACTTTCTTATATAGTGCACAATGAAATATTTGAAAGTTTAAATTCTCCACATTAGTCTCAATGAATAAATATTGTTTAGCACCTTTTTGTAGTTCAATGGAGTAGCACACTCCCTCAATTTCTTATCCTTAACCAATCNTTGTAACTTTCTTATATAGTGCACAATGAAATATTTGAAAGTTTAAATTCTCCACATTAGTCTCAATGAATAAATATTGTTTAGCACCTTTTTGTAGTTCAATGGAGTAGCACACTCCCTCAATTTCTTATCCTTAACCAATCTTGTCTTTCACTTCCTACTGATTAATCCATATGTTGATAAAACCTCCTTTAACTACTAAAATTGGCCTCAACTAAAACCTAAAATAATAAGATACACACAAAAAAAAATCATCGTACGATTCATTTTTACATCTTATGTTTAACCGTAACTTCAATTAGCACCTCCTAATATGTTAGTATGTCAAATTTTTGAACTTGATTAAGATAATTTTTTGACACATTAACCAATCTAATAAACCAATTTAATAAAGTGTTTCTATTTCTTCAACTTTTCAATGTTAAAAAAAACATACTCAAAATAACTTACATCTCTTCAAAATACCAAAACGATTGTGACGCTTACAACCACAAAATGCTCAAACTAAAACTCATAATATTGAAAAACGTGCTTAAAATTAAATCAACTCTCTCCTTCATTTCCTAATAGCCTTTTTCTCCTTTGATTTTTTCTTTCCAGCAGCCTTTGCCACACGCAGTATTTTATGCACATCGCTAATCCTGGCAAGAGATGCTTTCTTTTGGTGATGCCAATAATAGTTCTCGTCAACCTATGAAAAGAGTTATACACCAAGAAATTAGTAGCAAGATAGTGCAAAACTAAATAACTCCAAAAATTAAATTAAAATTTTGCAATGTAAAAGAAATTAGTTCAGTCTAGTGATTTTGATTGATAAAATCTACAAAATATACATACGCTACCTTCTTTGGATTTGAACTTGTGATCTTTTATGAAGAAACACATATTCTTAACTATTAGGCCAAGATCAATAAATTGCAGATAATACAATACAATCAATTATCTTTCTGAACATAAAAGGTTTAAATTATTTGAAAACATGCCAAGTTACTATATTTAAATGAAACTTGTTGGATGTCTCAATAAGTTGATCAACACCAACAAATAGAGTTTTGGCATTCTCTAGTAGAGCTAGAAGTATGCAAGAAACATACAATTTTCAAATGTAATATGCTTAGAATTCATAGTAATGAGCTTAATTAGTTAAAAAAGAGAAAATAAGACAAGAAATGAGAATAAACATTGTCTAATGTCTCCCACGTATTAAATGGAATCTTTTGAGAGTTATGAGAAAATTATAATCATGCAAGAAAACACCAATAATGAAATCTAAACAGAGGAAAAACAAACAATTTAACACTAGAATTTTTAATTTTTTTCTTCTTATATAAAGATGTAGCAACAAGAATTTCCAAAAGCATCATACTACATACAAAATACACCAAAAATTTAACATATTCCAACTTCACCAATCAAGTATGAAAAAACAAATTAGTTTAACTTTAATAATGACATTATTATCTTCCTTGTACTCTTTGCAGTTATGAAGGCCATGGCAACATAACTTACAACTACTTCGATGGGGTGTGATGTACCATGAGTATGGAACAGAGAAAAGGCAGACAATGGAACAATTGTTGTGATATTGTATACAATGACATTATCTTTCTACATACAAAATACACCAAAAATTTAACATATTCCAACTTCACCAATCAAATATGAAAAAAAAATTAGTTTAGCTTTAATAATGACATTATTATCTCCCTTGTACTCTTTGCAGTTATGAAGGCCATGGCAACATAACTTACAACTACTTCAATGGGGTGTGATGTACCATGAGTATGGAACAGAGAAAAGACAGACAATGGAACAGTTGTTGTGATATTGTATACAATGACATTATCTTTCTGAGAAGTGATATAAATTTTGAGAAGGTGAATTTATACAGCTTTGAATTGATATATTACCTGCAGCAGTCCCAACTGCACAACACTATTTGCCCTATCATTTGGAACTTATAATTTCTTTACTTGCCTTTTTTTTATCTTTCCCTATCAAATTTAGAGTAAATTCTTGGTCCTTCTATAGTGCACAGTATATAGTAAATTCTTGGTCCTTCAATAGTGCACAGTATGCTTTTGCAAAAGATGCACATTTAAATCTTTTAGGAATGATTAGCTATCGGAAGTCGAGTGAAATCATAATATTTTGGCAGCAAAAGCACAGGTACCAAAATGTGGGAAATCTTTTTTGGGAAGCTACTAAGTTGCTAGGCAAGCAAAGTGTGAGAGAGGACCATGTCCATGCCTCAACTAAGATAGTGCTGTCAGAAATCTCAAAGTTGAAAATAATGATCATGAAAATTGAAGCTAGTATGGATCTAGAAACTCAATTCAAGAAGAGATGAAGTTACAACACACATGATCTAATAAATAAATATGTTAATAATCAATTCAAATTGTGAGACAAAAAACATCCCACAGTGCGTGAAAACATCTAGCTTGTTACCTGACCTTGACTATACTTGGATAAATGGTAAAGGTTTACAATATATGTTGAAGTTATAGGCTTTCTTATCCATGGAGGGCCTTGAAACTCACAGGATTTTGCAAAATGATATTGACAACACTAACCTGCACATGATATAAAGAAAGGAATTATAGCAGCATATAGTATAAACAAACAACAACATTCATTAACAGTGACAGACCATTGCTATCATGGAAAAGCCATTCACACCAATTTACAAGAAATATCTAGCATTCAAAGCAAGTTGATTCATGTCTTTGACATTTATTATCATGGTGAAACCATTCACACAAATTTTATTATCATGGTAAAGCCATTCACACAAATTTTATTGTAATTTCAAATGGCCAAAATATGATGTCATAGCTGCCATTGTTATTAATCATTTTGCCTGTACTTAAGTGTGTTTGATGAAGAAGATTCAGTAACTGCAATACATGTGATAATGAATCATGTTTTTGAACATCTATAGATCTCAACAATTCCATACACAAGAATAAATAACTAATCACAAGGGTACTTTGTTTTGGTTATGGATCCATATACATAAAAAATTTAAATCAGATCATAAGCTCAACAAACATGATATGGCTCTATAATTGTATCTAGCATACTTAGAGATGCCTTTGAAAAAAGCTAAATCATTGAAACTAGAATTAACTTGTAAAATGGTAACAAATACATTGAATAAAATTGTTGGAATGGATTGTGTATTTTAGGCATTTAATCTTTGGACTTATGGTATTAACTATTCTATTCATATTGTTGTTATTCAATTTCAATTTATGTGGGATATGTTATGTTGTCCACATGAAAAGATGTTCTAAATATAGCACAACTGCTAAACATCAACCAACACAAACAATAGTAAATATCACCTAATATCTAATACAATTATTCAAAAAAAATATATTCATACTTCATTATTGATCTGGAATGGTTCAATATATAATTTTTCATCTATAGTGGTACTTTTTGGGTGGAAAAATTCGAGGAATTGGCTTGTAGTGACCATTTTAGTGGTAGGTCCCAGTTTGGAAATTTGGAGTCTAGAACCTTCCAGTGTCATTTT
>SNQJ01S0157962.1:1445-22068 GCA_010110895.2 Picea sitchensis
TAACCCCACGTACAATCATCATCAAAAAGTGTACATCAGGGCCAATATATATTGGAGAGCCAAAATGCTTATTGCCCAATTAAGAATCAATTCCCATCAACTCCGTTCTGAAATTGGGCATTGGAAAAGACCAAAAGAAGCTTGGGATGAAAGGTTGTGTGTGTTCTGCACCTCCGGAAAAGTGGAAACAGAAAAGCATTTCATTTTAGAGTGTGAAGCTTTCAAAGACAGTAGGGACAACTATATAAATATCTTGACAACTAGCTCTTGGAATAACTTATTCAGCGAGGGGACAGTGGAGAAATTAGGGGAGCTCATCATCAAGCTGAACAAGGAAAGGCTTAACTATTGAAATCAGTGTGTGAGGCAATCTGTCCCATAGGCTATTGTTAACCTTGTGGACGTTAAAATTACTTCTTCTTCTTCTTTGCCCTTCATGGACCAAGAATATCGTTGATTTGGCACTCATCCTCGAATGAATAAGTTCGAATAAAGCTTCTATTGGCGTTATAACTCCTGGTGCTCCATTTGGGAATGATTCCTTTCTCAGATTTTAGCCTTTGCTCGGCTTATGCGTTGTGGAGAGGTCTTCTGTGATGACAAAGAACGAAAGTAGAAGAATCCTCATTCGATATAGATATGTATTCGTACTGTCTGAGAAAACTTCAATCATTCAATACTCTTTCAAGGCAAGTATCTAGATATCTGGAATCACCTTAGCCTATAGCGGAAGGTCCGATTTTCTATTCTTTTGTTTGGTTCTTTAAATTATGGGTACAATTTTGTTTATGGGGTTTGTTTTTTGAGTTGAAGAATTACAGTCATAGGTCCTCTATATATGGAGAGAGGGGAGATCAACTGGGGAAACAGTGGAAAGACGTGGGAAATTTTGGGTTTGTAGTTGAACTTTTAAGAAACGATACCGCAATGCCCAACTCCCTCTCGAAAAGTTTATAAAATGATTATTAGTTTTTGTTCGAGACTAGATAACCTGATTATGGTTGACCTTTCTTTTGTGAAGGTCATTATGAAGGATGAGCTTGGTGTGATGAATATGTATATGAGTGTCTTGGTGAAGTGAGGTGAGTTGTGTGACTCTGCCAAGTTGTAAAAAGAGTTGGTAGTGCTCATATTGTAACATTTTTGCAATAATAAAACTTAGTTGGGTGTTAGGAATGGTTTGTGTCACCCACAATATATTCGTGTTTCTCTTATTTGTTTCACAAGTGTTCTCTTTGTTTCATGGATGTATGCATATATATGACTAAGTGTTAAGTTATTACCAATTGTCTAAGTATACAAGAGTTGCACTAAAGTAGGAGTGTGACTCGTTGGTAACCTAGAATAGAGTATGGGTATGCTCTAGGTGAACAGGCGTAGTTCGGACAAAGTATCCTTAGTGTTACTAGGAAGCCAAGAGAGAAACGTCGTGGTGTCACATACCATCAAGAGGTACATGATCGCAATATTCGGGAAGGCACACTCTGGGGACATGTTGACGGGCGAAATTGAACGCTCGCCAACTGGAAGAGTGGATCCGGTCCGGGGTTGTCTAAATAACCCAAGCCGTTTGGGATGAACCACCTTGACGGGTTTAGCGGCTCCATTAGCTGATCTAAGTCCTAGGGAAACGAATGAAAACTACACTAAGGAACTAATCTAAATGAAAACAATAATTAAAACAAACTAATAAACAAATCTAAACTACATATATACAATCTATTACCTAAATCATACAACTATAATTCTATAAAATTAAATGTTTAATAATCAACAGAATCAGATCCAATTACAAATATACAATATTTACAGATTACAGATTTAAATGAAAACCTGCAAAAATCATTTGTAATCTGTCCTAAGACAGCGAAACTATTATTTTTTTATTTTTATAATTTTATGAAAAAGAAATAGAATAAAAACAATCTAAGATAAACAACTAAAATAATAACTCTAACTATGAATCTAAACTAATATATTTATCTAAACTACTTAAATAACACTAATAAGCTAATTATTAAATGACAAATAGCAAACTAACCTGAAGTAACGCTTCAGGTTCGTCTTGTATCCAATAGTTGATTCAACTGTTCGGTGGGAGGAAACCCGCACTGAATTATCCACGAGCTTCTCGTAAACAAGAAGCAGTTGTGCTCTTCAAATATAAACGACAGGACAAACAAGACATAAAAAATAACAACAATTTTATGATTTACAAACCATCACAATTACATAAATCTGTATGCAACAATTTGTGCAAAACAATTCAATTAATGAAAAAGATAAACCTGTATTCATTAAATTGAATTAAAGTGATTGTTGTCTTTTTAAATAAGAGATATCAGATATGGACAACATATAAATCAAATCACATCAACATGCAATGAATTATGATAGCTAAAGTAGTCGATAATTAATTGCAAACTGATATGCAAAAACCTGAAACAAAAGTTTGATATATTGAAAGTGAAAGCTTTTACAAGACATCAAATTTCATCTCGTTTTGAATCATAAATCCATAGTTTGGTTCTCTCCACTGTGATGATGATGGTTCTCATTACAAAATAACAAGTATTTAAAGACCTCCATAGGGTAAAACATCCATGTAGAAATTATCAAACTGTTTCTTGGCGAGAAAATGCGGAGATAATCTCAGTGACTAAAACACCCTATAATAAAGCGTATCCTGAAAACATCTCTCAAAGTATAGCATGCCGACGATCATTGCAATTCATATACTTTTGGAAAGGACAAAAATAGACAAGATTAGAGGGTATCTTATTGATAAAATTAGCGAGAATAATTTTAAGACTAGCTACGAAATCTCATGATTACATGGTTGAATCTAATTGAACTCTGAGAATGGATTTTAATAATATAATCTTAAAAATTATATTCAAACTATTAGTAATATTTGATTTCTAATTAGAAACCAAACGAATCATTCAAAAACTTGCATGCACTCATTTCAATTTGTTATCACCAATTTGGATAAACAGAATCGCTTAGATAATTCGAAAACAATGAAATCATTTTCATGAACCAATTCCAATCGACACAAATTGTAACTGGTTGAACAAATCATTTATGTAATCGTTTATGTCGCCTTATCCATTAACAAAAATCATTTTCGAATCAAAACTAAATCAGGATCGTATTTCGAATTAATGGAACTGTATCAAACTTATACCAACGATCATGCTAATCATTATGTGATGTCGTTTACAAAATCAAATCAAGCAGGGGCGAATTGAACCGATTTAAGATTGACAAAATTGTTATGCAAAATCATATCAATCAACCACATACGATTTTTAGCAAATATATCTTTTGCACAAGTCTAATGTAATCAAAATTCAAATGAAAATATTGATTCAATACCTGAAAACAAGTCGTTCTAGTGCATCCCGAAGGTGCTTGAGGTTGTTTTAAGTCTATTAAAACAAGCTGAAACTAATGGAAACCAATCCAATCGACTATCCTAAATCAGATGAACAAAATTGATTCAAAAACAAACCAAACATAATCAAAGAGAGCAAATCGGTAAACTTATACTAAGCTAGAAGCCATAAATAAAATGTATATAACCAAAGCATAGCTACATTTAATTATAGCAAAATGAATCCACAACAAAATCGTTTTTGATGATCAAACTATAACATAATTATTTCAAATATATTAAAACGAATAGATCTAATTTGAAAGAAAAACCGAATCCGTTATATTAATTCAAACAAACTTACCTGACAAAATTGATGTTGAAATTCATACCTGGATAATGAGAAAACAACTCGGTCATGATAATTTGGAATTGCCGAAGGCTGTTGTCGATTCGACATTCCTAAATATGATGTATTTAGTGGTTTTCTGCTTCTTGTCAACATATTGAAGTTTGTCTCTTTCTCTCAACAGAACTGTAGCTTGGTTCTCTAAAGATTTAATCTTTGATTGTAATAGGGGAATGTCGGTGTAATAATGCTCTAGCCAAACATTACATTGGACACATGATGATTGCTCGAGCTTTGACACCTGTGAGGGTTTGTTTAAGTCACCGGGGTTTTCATTGTGCAACTTGATTCCCAAGTAATTTGGGTTGTTTTGAAACAAAGGGTAAGTTAGGAACATAGTCATAGAGGTTTTGTAGGGATATAGGCCATGAGAATAGAATTCTCTTGACTACAGGAAACACTTTCGATATGATCGATTCCCTGCAGCTCAACACTATATGGGCTTTTGAGTGCGATGTTACGTTTAGGTTTGTTCCATACACAAGTCGATATCAATCGGGCATTTTCTTCCCAACTACGATACAGAGTAGTAGTATCGTGTCTTTCTTCCTCCACCCGAGGTCTTTTTAGCGATACTTAATATCATCCCTTAGTCTGCCGGGTTAGCAAGGCGTAATTGGGTCAAATCGAAGGAAAACTAAGGGTTTGGCCGAGTGAAGGATATCACGATTGTACTTAATTTGGTCGATAGAAGTCTCAACGACCGACCCCTTGTCGATTTGAAGCGGAGACTATGGATTATGAAAGCCATTTCTAGATGAAAGACTTACCAATTCATGCCACTAAGGCTCAAATGGTGGGCAATAATGAGTTTAATCAAGCTGTGATGAAAAAAGGCTGCTATCTCCGGCCTTCATGAATCTCTTAGACATCTTGTAGGAACTATACAGAATGTGTGGCATGTTCAAAGGATAGCCCATGAAATTCATCAATAGCCGAAGGTGATACAATACTAAAGTATCACAGAGCCTTCACGGGTCACACAGGTGTTTAGCGATTGCAAAGATGCGTTGCCACGGGTTTGAGGGGTAGAAATATGGTATACCTTTATCGAGAAACAACCTTTCTTGATCCCCGAATGAAGTAATAGCCCACGACACCTCATTCGACTTTGGAGTTTTTAAATACCGTTGGCACATGGCTACTGAATCTGTGGTAAGAACATAGACTCCTCATTGAACTCGAGGTTGTATATCCTGACTTTAGCCCTACACCGTCAAAGGTGAGGAGAATTGTTAGACAGCTGAAGGTTGAAGTATATTATAAACACCAGCCAACCAACTGTTTTTCTAGAAATCCTTACGGGCATTATCCTAATGGTAGGAGCTTGACTCTGGTTTGGATCTATAAGCTGCCGTGTATAGATGAACCTACTGAGTAGAGTGATGGGCAAGGGTTTGAGAGCAGTATATGTCTGGAGTTGATGGCGCTCATGGGCTTTTTTCTAGAAACAATAGAGTTAGCAGGGATAGGGGAAAGTGTGTGAGGATGTGCAAGGTGGGTGGAGCTATTTCATTACATACAAGATCATTTCCCGATACAACCGCCGAAGCATATAATGATTTAATCATGTCATGGTAAAATCATGCCATTCAGTAATGAATGAAATATTTGGTAAGTTGACCAAACATTTGTGCGAAAAACGTTTTATCGTAGCTTTAAAACCAAACAATGATCGAAATCAATACCAAGGGTTCGATCATGACAAGTATGTAATGTTATGTGATATGATTTACTCTGAGGGTATAATCACAGCGCCGATCATTTTCATGAAACCAATGTCAAAGGGAATCCCGATCAAAGACTAGAAATCAAAACTATCAATAAAATAGCGATTGAATCCACAAGCCTTAACAAGAGTCAAATTAACAATTAAAGAATGACAAATGAATAAGGATCTTGGAGTCTTTGTCAATTGTATAACGATAAAAAAATTGGAAAGCGCCAATGGGCATATTATGTGAGAATGATCACAACAATCCGGTGACAATTTTAATGTGACTTGAAAACCAAGTTTTCAGCTTTAATCTATGAAAACATGAGAATAAGGTAAGTGTGCAAACACATGAAATAATAGTGTCATTTTATTCAAGGATTGCAACGAAAATCAAGGTTTACAAAACACTAGTGTAGGCAACTTATAAGGATGGTAGAAAAAGTGGTGGCTGCCAACAATGGCGACACCTTGGTAGAAGCAGTTATCTACGCTTAAAAGAACAAATCAAGATTATGATAATGAGAAAAATCTAACTCAAAGCAACAAGCAAAAATTGTTTAAACATCATTGTTTATCAAATACTCCAGCAATGCTTAAAGGATGAGAACTGATAACAATCTTAAGATAAGCAAATCACGATGTAAGATGGAAATCCCAATGCATTTCTGAGCCATTGCTTCAGTAGTCATCCTTTCAGCGAGTTGCCATTTAACCACTCGTGTCCATTATCCACCGCCAGAAGTTAGGATCGAGAATAAAGGACATTTTAAAGGTCAAGTTATCTCATTTTTGTAAATTTTCATATACCCGACATTGCCCATTGCCAATGGGCCTGTTGATTTGAGTTGTCTTATCGCCATGCATTTACTACCCGGCCGATTTGTTCAACATCGACGGGTTTACAAGCACTTCCCACAACTCTTTATGTTTTAATTTTTTAAAGATATATATTGAGTGGGGTGATGCAAAATTCTGATGATATTTTAAACATATTTTTTTTTTTTTTTTTTTTTTTAGAGTTGTCCTTTATTTAGATCCAGATATGATTTATTTACAAAACCAACTTCATAAGGAAGGGAGATATCTTCTGAGTCTTTCCTTTAAGGAATAGGGACATCGTAAGGAGATAATGGATGATCGTGACAAACTTCACTCAAAAACTGAAATCAATAAACTTTCAAACAATGATATTTTCCAACACAAATGTAAGGTGAAGTATGTAATTGATGTTTATACAATTTTTTTTTTTTTTTTTTTTTTTTTTTTTTTTTTTTTTTTTTTTTTTAAATACACATACCTGCATTATGTGTATTTCAATAGCAAAACTAGTAAGCATAAGGGGAGAAATCAAAACACACAGTGAAAAAAATTGGAAACAAAGAAATCCAAACAACAAAACAAAACAAATATGGAAGGTGCATTTTGAAAACCTCATTACAACAAATCCTTAGAGGCCCGAAGAAGAAAGTGGGAAAATCCTGAATGGTAGTGGGAAGTAGTCCTACTCATGGTACCTTTGGAGTTGATTTATATTTATTTATCTCTTTACTTTCCATTTAAGATTTTCATGACGTTATTGCGTTTTTGAAAATAAACATTCAACCTGAAGTAAAGAAAGGATCAAGGGGACTTCCCAAACAACAGCCGTATTATGGTTCTAGTGGTACACCCACTTGCGTTCCTTGGCTGCATTATTACAAAGAAATAGAACGCAAGAAAACCTATTCTAAACCTACCCTATCGAGACAAATCCAAGGATACTCGGTAGAAGTCATGCTTCCAATGTAGCCATCAAGTAACTATAATCCTACAATGGAAACAAATCAAACATTATTAATAAGAACGGTAATATATCAAATTTGTGAAACATATCAAACACCTTCATAATCAACATCTAAAGTAAGCATGATCTTACCATTTTACTTTACTTGGATATTCTTGTTGTCACAGATCCTCCAAATACATTGCACAATCTTATGGTGATAAAGGGTCATAAGTAGCGGTGAGAGTGTAAATGGTTTGAAAATCTCATCCGGGTTCACGAGGAAATGGAATAACCATCGGTAAATTTGAGAATACATCCTCTTGGCAGTTCTCACAAGGTACTCATTAATTTCTTCACTTGGAGGATCTAAAAAAATCATGCCACCCCTACTTCCAAGATACTTAGGTAAAAAGAAACAGAAAGCACAACCTTGTCTTTATTATGAAATTTCTTTATATATGAATATTCAAGCCATCCTAAGATCTGTCACAAAAGTAGGGATGCAAACCATGACTTTGATGAAGCGAATATATCAATGAAAAGCTCATCATAGGAGGATTCATTCAATCAATTGGATCATTAGTTTGAATGTTTCCTTTCGATGAGATTGGTCATTTCAAAATGTGAAACATAAACATTAATTGAGCTAATTAAAGAGTGAACATGCAACTTAGAATGTTTGATCTCCCACTTAAGATATATTCTGTCTTTTTTCAACATGCATGTGTAAAATCATTTTTCAACATGTCCTCTTCCCATGTGGTGATGAAAGTGAACAAGAGTCAAATCCGGTTTCATCAATGTTAGGTTTGAATTGATTTCACCAAAATTTAGAATATTGAAATGATATGATTGTGGTGGAAGAGATTAGGATGTTGTAGGTAAGGTGTCAAGTCCACAAGAATCTAGGAATAGATCAGGACATAAAGAATAAAAGGAATCAGAAATGAGGATGAAAAGAATCTCTTGAATTATGATACACAACAATGGTATTCTCAGACAATTCTCTTCACTTTCTTTAAAACTCTTACTCTATTTTGGTGTGAGATTCCCTCAACATAATATGATCATCTGGTTTGCCTTTTGTGTGATAGATGATTCAAAATTTATGTAGCAAGCATCTAGTCTTTCTGTGAACAAAGTGCATTTTGGATGAGAGGTTTAAAGTTTCTTCTTCTAAATGCGTAACTTCTTCTCTAATGGAGTTTCATGGGAGTGCTAGAAATTCAAGACAATTTTAAAATTAAACTTGAAGTGTTCTTCAATGGTGAATTTAAATTTTGATTAGAGCACAAGTTACAAGGATGAGGGTATTCACCTTGAGCAGAAGCAGATCATCTAGCATCACACTAGTCTTATTTGAAACATGGATTCAAAGGAAAAACAAATTTGGTTGTCAATAAGAGTCCCGATCAATAGATTCTACCTCACGGCTTGTTCAACATTATGGAAGAATTTTTTCTCTTCTTGCGAAGAAGATTGTTCTTCACGGTTGATTGATAGGATTTACAATTGGTTCTTCATTCATGATTGAACATGGCTGAATGGAAGGGATGGAAGGATCTGTAGAAGAGATTAAATACCAATGACATGTCATCGAGATTAAATTTATAGAAGATATGATAGACTCTTGTCAAAAGTCTTCTGAAGATGAATGGAAATTAAGTTGATTAGCGAAGTGTGAAATTCTTCACATAATTGATCAAAATCATACTAAAGCATCTGAAACTCATCTACAAATTGAAACCAATAAAATGTATCTTTGGAAGGATTCAAACCAATGTTTAATCCGGCCTCTAAAAGTAAAAGCGAACAGTGTGTATAAAACTCCTAAATCTGAGATTTCATGTTTGATGCATTTGCACCAAAAACTTGTTAAGGTGGTCTTTAGGATATATTTCCTTCACCATCAAGGTGAGTTTGGACAAGAAAGAGATTGTCTTGTTAGAGAACATTGGGTAATGAGAGAAGCATTTCCAATAGAATTTGGGGAGCCATGGGGGAATTGAGTACATTTAAAAATAAAGGCTCCTACAAGGGCATCTTGTCAGTTGACTTCCCTTCACAGCCATTTGTTGGCCAGTGGTGAAATTGAGCGGCTTCATGGCCGGAAGAATGGATCCATTCAGTTGTCTAAATAGCAAGCCATTTGGGATAGACCACCACGGGTTTAAGCATTTCAGTTAACCGATCTAAATCCTAAGGAAATGAATGAAAACTACACTAAGGAACTAATCTAAATGAAAATAATAATTAAAACAAACTAATAAACAAATCTAAACTACATATATACAATCTATTACCTAAATCATACAACTATAATTCTGCAAAATTAAATGTTTAATCATCAAACATGGGATCCAATTAGAAATATACAATATTTACAAATTCTGATTTAAGCAGAAAACCTGCAAAAAATCAATTTATGTCTGTCCTAAGGCAATTGAAACTATTGACTAGTTAAATAACACTAATAATCTAACTATTAAATGACGAATAACAAACTGACCTGAAATAACACCTCAAGTTTGTCCTGTATGCAATAACTATTTTAGCTGATCAGAGGGAGGAAAAACCGCACCGAATTGTCCAGGAGATTCTCATAAACAAAAAATATGTAGTGCTCTTCAAATATGATTACGGGACAAACAAGACATAAAAATAAGCATGCATTGTATGATTTACAAACCATCACAATTAGATAAATATGTGTGCAACAATTTGTGCAAAACAATCTAATTAATGAAAAAGATAAACCCGTATTCATTAAATTGAATTAAAGTGATTTTGTATTTTTAAATAGAATGTCAGATATGGACAAAATATAAATCAAATCACATCAACATGCAATGAATTATGATAGCTAAAGTGGTCGATAATTAATTTACAGAAACGATGCTCTGAAAACTCGAAACAAAGTTTGATATATTGAAAGTGAAAGGTGTTACAAGACATCAACTCTCATCCCAGTCTGTATCATAAATACATAGTCTGGTTCTCTCCACATTGATGATGATGGTTCTCATTACAAAAATAACAAGTATTTAAACACCTCCCACAAGGTAAAACATCACTGTGAATTATCAAAACAGGTTTAAAGTAAATGCGGAGATAATCTCCAGAACCATTAAAACTAACACCCTATAATAAAAATGTATCACAGAAACATCTCTCAATCTACCATAGCATTCCACATTGATCATTGCAATTCGTATGCACCTGAAGGGGACAAAATGGACAAGTTAGGAGTATATTTTGTTGATAAAATTGACAAGAATCTAATTTTTAAGACTAGCTTCTGAGGGAATCTTGCGATTACATGGTTGAATCTAATTTAAATCTCTCAAACTGCCATAGCATGCCACATTGATCATTGCAATTCATATGCACCTGAAAGGGGACAAAAATAGACAAGATTAGAGGATATTTTGTTGATAAAATTGACAGGAATCTAATTTTTAAGACTAGCTACAGAATCTTGCGATTCTGTAGTTGGTCTAATTTGAACACATAATCGTTTTAAAACCAATTCGAATCTTAAAAAATTATATTCAAACTATTAAACCAATATTTGATTGCTAATTAGAAACGAAACAAATCATTCAAAAACTTGCATGCACTCTGTTCAATTTGTTATCACCAATTTGGGGTAAACAGAATCGCATGGATAATTGGACAGCAATGAAATCATTTTCATGAACCAATTCCAATCGACACAAGTTGTAACCGGTTGAACAAATCATTTATGCAATCGTTTATGTCGCCTTATCCATTAACAAAATCATTGTCGAATCACAACTAAATCAACAGGATCGTATTTCGAATTAATGGAACTGTATCAAACTTATACCAACGATCATGCTAATCGTAACACGCAACAATCGTTTACAAATCAAATCAAACAGGAACGAATCGAAACAGTTTGGGGTCGACCAAAATCGTTATGCAAAATCATATCAATCAACACAGCCACATGATTTTTAGCAAATAGATCTTTTGCACAGGTCGAATGTAATGAAAACCCAAACGAAAATGTTGATTCAATACAAAACAGAGTCGTTCCTGGTAAATCGAAGTCAATATGGTTGTTTTGAGTCTATTAGAAGCAAACGAAACTAATCGAAACCAATCCAATCAACTATCCTAAATCAGATGAACATAATTGATTAAAAAACATGCCAAACATAATAAAAAACAAATCGATGGCTTATACTAAGCTAGGCACGACAAAATCGCATAACCAAAGCATAGCTACATTTAATTATAGCAAAATGAATGCACAACAAAATCGTTTTTGATGATAAAACTATAACAAAATTATTTCAAATATATTAAAACGAATAGAGCTAATTTGAAAGCAAAACCGAATCCGTTATATTAATTCAAGCAAACTTACACAACAACATTCATATTGAAATTCATACCTAAACAATTAGAAAACAACTCGGTCATGATAATTTGGAATTGACGAAGGCCGTTGTTGCCTTGACGTTCTTGAAGATAATCGAACCGGTGGTTTTTTGTTTCTTTTTGTTGGCTTGAAGCCTATCGTTCTCCTTCGCCAGCACTGTCACCTGTTCCTCTAACGATTTAATCTTTGATTGTAACAGGGGAACGTCGGTGTAATAATGCTCTAGCCAAACATTACATTGGACACATGATGATTGCTCGGACTTTGACATAACAGGCGAGGGTTTGTTTAAGTCACCAGGGGTTTCATTGTGCAATTTGATTCCCAGGTAGCTCGGGTTGTTTTTGAGACAAAGGGGGTAAGTTAGAGACATAGTCATAGGGTTTTGTAGAGGATAGGCCATGAGAATAGGGGTACTCTTTAGCTAGGAAACACTCGATATTGGAGTCTGAGTCCTCGCTCAACATTATGGGCTTTTGGTCGATGTTCTGTTTAGGTTTGTTCCAGGCAAGTCTCGATATCAATCAAGCATTTTTCTTCCCCTTTCTGTTGACAGTCGTATCATTGTTGTCTTTCTTCCTCACAGGTGTTTTGATGACCTTAATATCATCCTTAGTGCACGGGTTAACCAAGTCATTAGGTAGGTCCAAATTGGGGCAAACTGAGGGTTTGACAGGGGGTAGAAGGATATGCAGTGGCACGGCTGGTCCAGCCAAAGTCTCACTGACCACAGCCTTGTCGATTTGAGCAGACTCTGGATTAGCAAAGCCATTTCTAGATAGAAAGGCTTGCCAATTATCGCCACTAAGGCTCAAATGGTGGACGATAATGAGTTTAATCAATCTGTGATGAAAAAGGCTGCTATCATCCTTCTCATGCTTGAATCTCTTAGACATCTTGTAAAGACTATGCAATAAGTAATGTGGCATGTTCAAAGGATAGCCCATGAAATTCATCAATAACCGGAGGTGATACAAAAATACTAAGCCATACCGACCTTCACAGGTCACAAATTGTTTAACGATTACCAAAAGTTCGTGCCACCTGGGTTTGAGGGTAGAAATAGGCATACCTTTATCACAAGAAACAACCTTTCTTGATACGAATAGTAATGGCCACGACACCTCGTCGACTTTGGAGTTTTTAAACCATCGTTGGCCTGTAGCTGCCAGTCCTGTAGCAGATCTTATGAACTCCTCATTGAGCTCGAGTTGTATGTCACCGACTTTATCCCTACACCCGTCAAAGGTGAGGGTGAATTGTTGGGCAACCGAAAGGTTGAAACCCTTGAACCTCTATATAAACACTAGCCAACCACTGTTTTCTAAATCCTTACGGGCATTATCGAATAGTAGCAGAGCTTGACTACCGTTTGGCTCTATGCGCACCACCGACGCCATAGATATGAACACACGGTGAGCAGGGTGAATGGGCAAGGTTTCGAACAGAGTATATGCAGGGTTTATAGCTCATGGGCTTACCCGAAAACAATAGAGTTAACCAGGATAGGGGGAAAGCATTAATGACAGGATGTTCGAAGGTGGTGGAGCTATCTCAGCCCATGCAAAACAGTCATTTCCCACAGTACAACCGCCGACGCATATAACGATTCAAATCATAATCACATATGTTAAAAATCATGCCATTCAATCAATGGATGAAACCTATGGTAAGTCGACCAAACATTTGCGTGAGCAATAGTTCTATCATATCTTTAAAACCAAACAATGAATCGAAATCAATACCAAGGGTTCGATCATATGAAATATGTGTTATGTGATATGATTTAGACGAAGGGTATAATCACAACGCCAATCATTTTCATGAAACCAATGTGTCAAGGGAATCGATCAAAGACTAGAGAAATCAAACCATCAATAAACCAACGATTGAATCACAAGCCTTAACAAGTCAAATTAACAATTAAAGAATGCCAAATGAATAAGGATCTTGGAGTCTTGTTGACTGTATAATCATAATCAAATTGGAAACGCAATGGGCATATCAACAAGAATGATCACAACAATCCAGTGACGATTTTAATGTGACTTCGAAAACCAAGTTTTCACGCTTGCAGTCGTGAAAACGAGAACCAAGGTAAGTGTGCAAATGCATGAAATAATAGTGTCGTTTTATTCAAGGATTGCGACGAAAATCAATGTTTGCAAAACACTGGTGTAGGCAGCTTATAAGGATAGTAGAAAAATGTGAATTGGCTGCCAACAGGACATGATAAGATGGTATCAAATCTTGTTCATTACATATTTTGATGAAGGGTTGGTGAGCTCTTCACCACTATATCGACTATAGTTTGTATCATAGAAAAATTTGAAGGAAGTTTGTTGTGAAGACAATTCAATGGGAATGTTCACAGACTTGGTGAACCATTCGGTGGAGTGAACTGGTTCATCACATACTTCGCATCAGAATTACAACAGATTTTCAGTTGACAATGCGGTGGAAGGTTGATTTGGGCACACACCTTGTGTTGGCTGAGAGAAGATTTTTTGGTGAAACAAAGCACTTAGACAACGTGGGTGATCACATAAATCATCACATAGTTCATTGCAGAACTTTTCATGGACTTGATCGTAGAGGCAGTTTGGGCACAAACTTGGTGAAGGTTCGGTAAGGTGGACCAACCATTCCTAGAGGCAGTATGGGCACAAACTTGGTTGGTTTGATTCATGACAAAAGTAAGTGACATACTTGTTGTGAACACCTTCAAGAGACCAGGTGCATATTTTGTTGGTTGAACTGAGAACTTGGGCAAGGCGGATGAACACATGATTTGTCACATGACTTGTTGCAGATCTAACTGCAGAGGGTGATCGTAGAAGTGAGTGTAGAGGGTGATCGCAGAAGTGATTGCAGAGGGTGATCGCAGAAGTGATCATGAAGGGGAGCATTTTTGGGTTGCAACAAGTTGAAGAACTTGGGGGAACGACTTGAAGCGACCTAGATGAGCTTCATAGTAGGAAGTTGGTTGGGAACATTTCCATCATGACGTATTTATTTTGTGCATCATCGAGAATAACAGTTGGGTTGGGTTGGGTTGTTGGACGAGTGGGTTGACCACATCCTTTGGATGAGGTATCTCTTCACGGAGTTACAACATTCAGTTAGCAACAATATGAATTTAAAGTCAGGCAGTGGGTGCATGGTACCTTGAGGTGGAGTTAGTCAAGGTGTGGAGATGGAAAGACATTGGAGATGAGTTTGGTCGGTTGCATGCAAATTTTGGGACTTAGACAAATTTATGAAGTGGACGGATGGACTCATCCTTGTATCGCAGTGAAGGTCTTGCATGCTTGTGTGGTTGTGAATGGTGATTGAGGGGATTTCATGCAGAGAGTCAATAGCTTGGAAATTAGAGGTCCAGGACAATAGAATTAAACCACCATTGCATCCAAGGATGTTGTTGGAAAGGTATGGTTGGTTTTAAGTTCTCACATTTTCTAAGTGTTGCAGTGATTTATTTGAAGGGAAGTCGAATGACTAGTTGGTTCAAGTGTAATATGTTTCCATGGTGAGATCTGGAAGACTTGAGGGAAGTGGTGCAGTGATCCAGGAGGATTTGGAATGCTCAAAAATTGATCTTCACAAATTCTAATGAAAATGACTTCATTGTGTAGAGCTCGGCGAGAGCTTTCCAATGATGTGTAAATCGTCTCAAAGGACGTCATATGAGAAAGTTATGGCTTTTCAAAGTTTATGAAAAAATAGGGAAAAATTCAAACAAGGTAGGACACGTGGTAGGCCCATAGGGTTCCACATGGACCATCTGTATAGCTGACAGGGAACGGGATGACGTCAACATGCTAATGTGGTATCACAAGAGGCTACCATGTGTCACCCAGATTTGGCATTTTTGGGGTCTAGTTGGACCTATTTGGAAGTAACATGTGGCAGGTTGTACGGGTGATGTGGCGTTGATGTGGCATGACTGTATAGTTCATTTGGTAGGTGACTGGGTGTTGAGGTGGTAGATCCATATAGGAAGGTGGCAGATGATGTGGCAAACATGTGGACATGTGGACAAACGAGAGAGTGTCATGTGGCACTCTTCGATTGGTCAAATTTGGCTAAGGGAATAAAATTAGTTGGGTCGAATGGGAATCAATCCCATGACCTATGAGGGAATATTACTAGAATATGCCAACAACTTCATAATATTCCACCTACCATTGTTCCACATGCACTGGTTGTTAAAAGAACCCAAACAAATTATATTTAAATTTATGTTATGCAACCTAGGTATATAGGGGGGTCGGGTGGCCAACCTAGCCATATATAAACTCGTTTCCCAACCTTCATACTACATGGAAGCACATGTCAGTTTGTAGAAGAGATCCATGGGAATTCATTCCAATTGCATATTTTCCTCGTTTTGCATGCAAGAGGTGTTCCTGTTTTAGATTTGCCTCATTTTTCATGCTATAAAGTTCTTTGAAAGAAGTTTAGAGTGGTTATACTCATTGTTCTCAAAATTCCAAGAGAAATCTGATGGTGATGTTGGTTTTGTGCTAAAGTGTTGTGTATGAAATTCTTAGTCCATTTTGTCATGTATGAGACCCATAGTCTCATTATGCGTGCAACAAGGGATCTTTAAGCACCTATTCAGAACATACTCAAGTTTATTAATGCACACCCCCACTACTCCCAGGGGCCTGCACGACCTCCCTGTCTAAGGATATCTAATGCTAAGGAGCTAAATTATCTCTCAGGCCCTCAAAATTACTTCTTCATGGATTCTTTACCTTTTCCTCGTGCCTAAATTCTAGTTAGCGAGGGTCCTTATACACCAGCAGAGTCCTCCACGTGACTCTGGGTCGAAACCGTGGGCCAATATTCACTTTTCCAAAGAAATCATAACTTTGAATCTCCGAGCTTCATGAGTTCTAAAATCAACACGCCACAAACCTTCTGAAGGCCGAACCTACAGGCAGTCGAATGAGGCAGATCGAACGGTTAGCGTCTTCTTTGGATCGACATTCAACACTCTCTACAGGCTTAGAGCTTTGAATCTTTTCAACGCTACTCTTACAGGTCCCCCCAAAAAAATTCATGAATTTTCAAATTTGCAAAGGGAAAGGATCAACAGTCCTCGTTCTATTGATAGGAAACGGTTACAATTGGCTCTGGAGCTCCGGGGCCTCGGGAGTTCTAACTTCTACGACTTACAACACCTCCGAACGCCAAATCGGTGGAACTTCGAAGTATTCCAAGATAAATGATCCTCCACTCTCCAATAACGGATGGCTAGGATCCTCTCCAGGACTTCGGTCTTCCAGAGTTCCGAGAGGTTAATATACCCAGCTCTATGAATCACTGAACTCTAAAATAGCTAAGGGACATGATCCATGGTCTGCATGTCCTTGCGAATGGACGGTCGGGATCTTCTCTGGGCTTTGGTACTGCAAGAGTCCTCGACCCAAAGAACAATACACTTCAACTCTTCTGAAGTGCCAAGTCTCTGAACTGCAATATTTGGAAGCTCGTGTCCCCCCATCTATCAACGGTTAAGATTCGCTCCATCTTTCATAATTTCAAGGGTCTTGTGTTTTTCTGCAACCACACTCCAATTCTTCCGGATAACTGGAATTCTAGACTACCTCCGATCTATGGACACATGTCTTCACAGATGAACGGTCCATGCTCACTTTGGATCCTGGGACTTCAGGAAACTTGATTTATTTGCACCTAAGTTTGGAAAGTCTCTGAACTCACGAAGTTCGAGGGACTTCGAGGATTAAAACCTACACACCTCTCCTAGATCTGATGTCTAGGAAATATTTGTCTCCTCCTCTAGCAAATCTCGTCCACTCGTCCTCCAAAACAAAATAAATTCATTTCTCCAAGGAATTCTTGCCCACTAATTCTCCTGAGCTTTGTCTCTTGAGATTTGTCTCTTGAGGTGATTTGAGCCTCTGGAGCACTCCTTGAATTCTCTGAAATTCTTAAATACTTCAGACTTGGAGATTTTTTTCGGAAATTCTCCTACGCTCGCCTACCTTGGAACTTTTTCAACACTTGGCTAAGTCTTGGCCTTGCACACACCTTTCACGGGTATTTTCGAGCTTCTATACTCCACTGAGTATATGTGCACTCCTTGCACTTTCTTGGAAAAACTGCACACTCTCTCGTCTGAACAAATGAGTCTGTAGACTTTGCCCTCATACTCCTTGTGTGGCACTGTGCACTCCTTGCACCAGAGTCTCAAAAGAGAAACAATTTAAACTTAAATAACATCAACAGTTCATTCCTCTCACCATGAAATGCATACACAGGCATATAGAACACAGAAATAAAAATAATCATAGCATTATCAAATGAACTCGGAGATAAACAAACCCAGACATTTGGAATAAAACCTTCTTTGTTATATTCATTCAGAAAATAATTACATTGTGGTCTTGCAGCTCTCTACTTCTCTCCTTTAGCGAAATAATATCCAACAACCTCATTTGGGCATACAATATATATATTTATACACGAGGGGCTTCTCAAGCCTTCCCTCCAACCTAACTTAACGATATCCTATCATAATTAAGACATTCTCCTACTTAGCCTTATTACAATAAATGGCATTTACATCAGATACAAGTTTATGCTCAATATTTGTACAATCCTATCTACATTAAATTAATACAATCTCCATGGATTGTTCACAATGGCTTTTAGCCTTCGATCATTAAAAGGTCTTTAATTTACAATCTTTTCAAAATATCAAAACGATGCGCTATCCTTGGGATCAAGAATAGACTGAAAAAGCGCGCTGGATGTTAATTTGTCCTCCACCTGTCTTCTTTGAATGCTAATGGTGATGCTCCTGCGCTATTTTTCCATGCTTCTGGATGTGAGTCTCAGTCATCCAAATGGCATCCTCTACTGGATGGTCTTTCCACTTAACCAGATACTGAAAATTAATTTTCCTCCTGGTCTCCTTAGCAATTCTTTGGTCTAGAATCCTCTCTATCTGTGGCTTCTCTGTTGTGGGAATCTATTGCTTCCATTGAATATCTTCTTGTCTATTTTTTCCTTCTATATCCTCCATCTTGTAAGGTTATAATTCCGCTACATTGAATATCGGTGATATTCCAACGTCCTCTAGCAATTCAATCTCATAATCATTCACAACAAACTTTCTAAGGATCTTACATGGTCCTATCTTCTTCATCTTCAACTTGTTATATGTCCCTTTTGGAAATATTTCCTTCTTCAAGTGTGCTAAGACCTGATCTCCAACTTTGAAATTTACCTCCCTTATTTTCTGGTCTACTCAGATCTTGTATTTTTGGCTGCTATATTGTAGTTGTCCCTTTCTTTGATCATGCAACTTCGCATCTCCACTTTGGAACTCATCTCATCCCAAATATCTCAACTCTGAAATTCCTCTTGGATGCATTCCATATACTACCTGGAATGGGATTTTTCCAGTACTCCTATTTGGTGAATCATTATATGCAAACTCTGTTTGGGGCAGAATTTGATCTCACTGACTGTGATTTGCAATGACCAAACTCCTCAACAAGTTCCCTAAGATTTGATTTACTACCTCGGCCTGTCCCTTCGTCTAGGATGATACACTGAACTAAAAGACAAACTTGTCCCCAACTTCTTCCACAAGGTTCTCCAAAAATGTCCTACAAATTTGGTATGAAACTATACTCCTTGGAAACCCATGTAATCTCATGATCTCCTTGAAAAATAAATTCGCTATGTGAGTAGCATCGTTGGTTTTCTAACATGGTATGAAATGTGTCATCTTTGAAAATTTGTCTACCACTAAAAAGATAGAATCGTTTTCTCTGTGGGTTCTTGCTAATCCTAGGAAAAAAACCATGTGTATGGAATCCCACGTCCTGTATGGAATAGGCAATGGTTGATATTGTTAATATTATGGTAGCTTTGGGAGGTATGAACCTCTATTGTGACCTATGATGAGACTAGAATCCTCCGGAAGGAAGCAAAGGAATGAAGGAAACCCTAGACAGCTTGTCGGCTGCAGAAATACATTTAATATGAATTTATTAATACCCAGAAGGAGAAGTCGGCCCTAGTTAAACTGCCCAGATTACTATAAATATAGGGCGCCAGTTTTCATTATTCACATCTTAGCAGTTGTAGAGAGAACTGGATCTGCGCAGGTGCAGTTGCATCTTGTGCACAGGTTTCTGGGAAGGTATGCACTAGCCTCTAAGTGGGATCATCTATTTAGCTTAGTTTCTATACTTTCTTGGTGCATTAGCCTCTCTTGGCTATTGGATTGCTACCGGGATTCTCTTCTCGGTCAAGGTCAAGGTGCTCGGAGGGTGGCTTCGGCCTGTGGTTGGGTGATGAGGGTATTGTCAAAGGTAAAATGAGCACAATCTTCTATATTCTAACAGGTTATGGGCCGACACCCCTTCAGTCAACCTAAAATGTTGGAAGGAAACATAGCCGCTAGACATTGAGCTCATTGAGGAACTACTGCTAGGGTTACTAGCAGGAGCAGCTTCCAAAGCACTGCAACTAGGGTTACTAGTAGAAGCAGTTGCAGAAACCCTAATTCTCAGATCTGACACCTTGTGATGGAGCGTCTCGCTCAAGGATAAGATATTCAGATGTGCCCTAACTCAGCGCACCTCTTGGCTCTCTCAAAAGATAGAAATGACGAAGTTGAAGTTTTGGATCAAGGCATGACTAGTTACCAGTCAACCGAAGATATGTGTGAAACAATCAGTCTCTTACATTACTTAGCACTTACCGGGACAATTGAAGACGATATGTGGATAATCGACAATGGAGATTCCAGGAACATGATGAGAGATCAAGCTAGACTCTCAAATCTAAATGAGATAAAGACATCGTACAAAGTGGATCTTGGAGACAAAAGCACTTACCCTGTCGAAGGATTTGGACAAGCCTCCATCAAGTTGGAATCAGGTAATCATGTTCAC
>SNQJ01S0157963.1:7202-22457 GCA_010110895.2 Picea sitchensis
TATTTTTTTTTAGGAAAATCTAGAATTTGCTATTTCAAATACAGTTTTGTATCAACTTGTTGGTGCTACCAAAAACATTTCACAACCAAAAAGTGATTTCCACATAATGAGAACTAATATTCTATATTGTTATGAAACAACAAAAACAAAAACAAAGATTCCTTGCTATCCAAATTTCAAATCTTGAAGAAAGTTTAGCATTGAAGAAAGTTTTGCATAACTTCAATGTTCAAATTATCCATTTATCCTTCCAATTTGTTAGATTCGTTGTTGTTGTTGTTCCAGAGATTGATTCTAGGCTCGAAGAATAATGTCAGGCATCATAAAATTAAATAAAAGTTTTTATAGTGCTTTCTTCTACCTTCAGTTTTCTAAGATGCAACTTTGAGTGAAATTTATAATAAGAAAATATAGAGGAGAGGTCGTATCTCTTTCTCTGAGTCAAAATTATAATTTTATGTGATGTGGAAATGATTCACAAAACTATTAGAACGAAGTAATGGATCAATTACGGATAATTCTTACCTCATTCACACTAGAAGAAACGTAGGAGATGTATCCTCGACATATGATTAAGAATGTAGAAACTCACACAAATTACAGGTTATTACAGGTCTTGTTTTTACTCAAAGTAAGAACAGAGGAAAAATTGTAGTTGAGCGAACTTCCAATGCATTAAGATCACTAGAGTTGTATTACTAAGTTGTAATCATTCAATCTTCAAGAACCATATAAAAAAGTTAATGTGAGAAGAAAATGGAAATACAGGGGAAGCACATAACTCAATAGAAATGAGACGTAGAATCTTTGTATTCTCTTTGTATTGATATTCAATAAGTACTCTCTTTTACATTCAATGAGAAGAATCCTTGAATAGATCTAAGATCTACCTATTTATACAAAAATTGTCTTAACTAGAAGTAGTTATACATTCCAACTTTTCAGCTCTAAATATAGAATATAATCGAAATCTAACAACAAAATGCAGATTTTGCCAAGATATGCTTGATATGCTGGCATTTCTTTTTCTCCTCTATTTGCTCGCATATGTGCTCTCCTTTTTCTGCTCATTGAACTGATCACACATCTCCATTAATGCTACCACAAATCTATAAGACTCAATGTTTTCATTCAACTCGAATGCAAACATCTTTTTATACACTAGTGGTAGTTTATCTTGAATCTTACTAATTGCCTGAGCTGTAACTTGGTGTTGTAACTTTGGTTTTACCAGTAGCTCATTTATCTTTTGTAAATCAATCTAGTTTACTTGTTGAATTGTATTTTGTATACTCTGCTTGTTTTTCTTGGAATTTTCTTTATTCTTTTCTATCTTGATCTGCCCATGTGTATCAAAGATAACATCACCTTTAAATTCAACCAACTTTGACTCAACAACAACAATGGCACTGAGACAAGATTCCTTAACTTCTCTGGCCAACTTCTTTCTTTCTTCAAGGTTTATCTCCCAAGCCTTTAAAACCATTTCTCCCTTCATGTGTTCATATTGTGAAAAAGCGGCGAGACCATGAAAGTTTGAACTTTCTGTCTCCAAACAATAAATTCCTGGAACTTGGATCTAGCTTCACAAGATTCCTTTTCTTTGTCGTAAATATTCTTTAGAGAAGTGTTGATACTTTGATAATATTTCTGGATAGTATCCATTGCTTGATATAGATATAACTGAAAAACTCCCAACCTTTCATTTATCTCGGATGCTTTCATTTTGAATGCAGCATGGTATTTTTTTGTGTTTTCTAGTACAACTATTTGGGTCTGCAACTGCTCAATTAAACTATTTTCCTGAGAAAAAATTGAGTTACTTGACTGCATATTTTGGACACTCACCTCCTTTTCTCCTGTAGTTTCTTCATTTGTTGTTGATAGCCCAATCTGATTTGTTCGTTGTCAAAATTCATCCTACTCTGGAAGGTTATTTCTACACGTTGCATCTCATTTTTCAATTTCTAAACCTGAGGAGATTTTTATTGCAGCTGCTTAATAAGATTATCCACTGACCATTGATTGGAAGTGGCAAAGGCTCCTAGTGCATCTGCAACTTCTTTAGCAAATTTAGGATCGTTTTGTCCCTACCCATCATACACTATTTTTTTTCTCTTAGTGACCACTCCTTCCTTATGCTAACATTCTCTTCTTATGATGGCTCTTCTTTCTTTTTGAAGAAGAAACTTGAAGGAGGCATCTCCTCAGGCAGAATAGGTGTGAGTTCATCTGTATGAATTGCCTCTAAAATGGGAGTTTCAAAACTTGTGGTTATGGGAGTTAGTGAGAGAATAGTAGAAGCAAGTGCAGTGGACTTCTCTGGACTTGTGACACTTGGAAAAATAGAAGTATTAGCTGATGATGAAAAAGCAAAAGCATGCCCTTGCTTCATAAAGGCCTCAAAAGATGCTAACATATCCTAATACTTTTTACCTAGTTTTGGTGTATTTACATTTTTAATTAACTCCCCTGGATTCTTTTCCACTTCTTTGGCTTGGTCTGCAATCGAGCTACCTTGCTGGGGTTCTGTGTATGCTATTTCTTGTGATGACAAGTAAATATTAGATTATCCTTGTAAAATATTTGGAAGGTTGGTCCTTCTGTGTTTTTGAAAACTAAGAAAACTAGATTGTATATCTGGCAGTAGATTTTGAACTCCTTTTTGAACTTCCTCATAAGCTTTGACTCCTTTGAAAACATCATCATAAGGGGAAACTTCGTGAATGTACCTCCTCATATTGAAATGAGGTAGATGATTCTCAACCACCTTATGAGGATCATGTCTTTTGAATTCAATATTAACCAATTTGATGTCCTCCAAAGTTGTTGCTTCATCCTTCGTATGCTCGAAATCAAGTAATGTGAACATACCAACCTGTATAGGAAAGGTAGGCCATACTTTCTTTTTTCTTGCTCTCAATTCCTTAGTAATCCCTCCTACCACTGTTTGATATGCCACTTCTCTACAAATTAATCTATTAAGAAATAATTTTGGAAGGGCTTGAGGCGAAATAGAACAACCAAATACTATGATATAAGAGAAATTCTCTTCAATGTACCAATCTGCAATTGTGCCCAAATTTCTTATAATAGGTTATGAAATTTTGGGAGGAGGGTGTTCGTAAATGGCCACATGAACATATATAACTACATTGTGACAAATTCATAGAATAAATCTTTGGATTTTTCCTCCCATAAATTTGAATGATAAAAATGTATGGATTCATAACAAGATGGGGTCCAGCTCCAGTTCATGAGAGGAAATGGATTCATAAAGAATATTGCGTCCATGATGTACGCGAACATGTAAAAATGAGCACGTTTCCCCTTAGACTTCAAAGATTGATACTCGACGACCTCCTTATCTAGGTTATCTGACAACATTTTTTCCCAGTTGAGAGTATAGCCTTCGTCAACTTCATGGATTATAGATATCCATTCCACAGTTAAATGTGCAGGGTTTTTCCTCCCAAATAACTGGCAGAGCATCATGACAATATATAAAACGTGGGCATCTAAAGACATTGTGGAATATATTCCATGAACATCAGTCTTGAGCTTGGCTGGATTTTCACACCAGGTTTTAATTATATCATGACTTGTTCTACCACATTCAGTGCATTCCTTCTGCTCAAAATCTAAAAGAAAATTTGAATTATAAGTGTATTTTCGTTTAGAGGATAGTTTATACATTACTCGTAGGTATTCTGGTCAAAAAGAGCCGACAAAATTATTCTAGTTATTGGAGATACCTCAGGCTGAGATATCTACATGATCCAGGGCCCAACTTATCATGTTGTTGTAAGGAATAATCTTTGGCTGAGCAACGCTTCTATGAAATTCCGAATGAGCCACCAGTCTGAGCTTAGCCAAGAATGTTTCGTCATCTTCTTCAGCAAACTCATCAAGGAAGAGAATAATTTCGTGCTCCAGAATGTCATACACCTTCCAAGACTTGATAGCGCATGTAATTCTAGAAGTAGTGTCTGAAATAATATCCATGTTAGGGTTAGATTCCTCAGCTGGCGATTCCTTCTTCTTCCCTTCTTTGCGTGGCAGCATAATTCTTAGGAAATGGAATTAACCTTCATGTGATAAGAAAATATTATAAGCTTTCAATCACTGAAAATATGAGATTGAAAATGACATAATGATTTGAAGCTCGAAATGCTTTTATTCATGAAGATAATAAAGTCTAACAATCTTTGAATTGATCTACTGACCAAACATTTATTCAATAGATCAATGGAATTTATTACGTGGCGTCGTTATATCTATCTAAATCTTTCAAATTTTAACTAGCTATAAATGTAATTAATCTTTGGTGGTTCGACATTAAGAGGTTTTGAAGGTAGAACAACTAAAATCTTTCGAAAGTCAAATTCACAGAGAAGCTAATCATTAATTAATCATTTTATGTTTTAATTAATCGTATTTTGAAATATTTTTAGCCTTAAGTGCTTCAGGACTTCAGTATTCAAGAGTTTTGTATGTAAGATAATAGTGATCCTTCGAAGGCCGAATTCGCGAAAAAAAAATCACTATTAATTAACTTATTTTGATGTTTTATTTGCTTTTTTAAACATTTTTTTAATTCATTATGACAACAAGTACATCAACATTTAGATACTTCGGCGATCCTGAACTCACTCTTTGTTTTTCCTCTCAAAGGACAATTTCTCGAAGTGGCATGGCAGTGATGATGTCATCTTTAATGATGTGTCAAGAAAAGATGTGTGACACGTGTCATCTAAAAATAGGCGAATGATTTGATATAAATGTTAAAAATACATGCCATGTGTCAGCCCACAATAGATTTTTATGATAGGTGTCCAGTGACTTATCCATAGATCTTTTTAAAAGATTTTCATGGAAAAACGACTTCAGAACTTCGGAGCTTCGAGACTTTGGGGTTTTCGTTCGAACGATGATAGAAATATTCCTGAAGTGTAAAGTCTCGAAGTAACCGTTGGAAGCTTGCTCTTAATGATCACACAACTTTATGAATTCGAGAACATGAGAACCACTTGATCATATTAGCCAAAAACAATTACATATGATATTGTAAGCGCCTGTTGATAAATAATGAATATGGATTTATTCAAATTTGAAATCTATTTTTCTAAGTTTTTTTGTGATTTTTGTTTTTAAAGGTAAAAATGAAAATATTACAAAATTAAAAAAAGTTTAAAATTCTAAGATGTTCTAACATAGGCTCCATCTGGGGATTGTGGCTCCTTGTGAGGCACGAAAGAACAGTAGACCATATGTCTTTATTGGGCAAATGGAGTCATTATTGCTTTTATTTTTCCAAAAAAATATTTTCTGGTTTTATTAAGAATTAATCATACATATAAACATGAAACTAACCAAATCTAAAGAATCTTTAAAACACACTTAGAGATTGATCTCAAGCCAGGATAATAAGTGTTTTCTTTTCTTGAAATTGATTTCAGTTTTGTTTAAGATAATCAAAGTAATTTTAACAAAAATATTAGACTTTGAGCGAATTCGTTCGCTTTAAGGTTATACAGATGTAACACATTTGTTTTAGGGAATCCCATTTGGTTCAGGATAGAAATATCATCTGAAGGAGAACTATAAAAAATATTATGCGATATAGATGTGTATGACAACCTTATAAATATCATAGATATTTCTTCACTGCCAGTGAGCCTGTTCAGTACCCCGATGAAGTTATCTACTTTTCTCATTAAATTTCCTTTCACCACTTCCATAAAGGAATTTTATTTTTCTTGAGATGAGGGAAATCAATTTATGAATTTCCTTTCATCATCTCTTTTGGACAAGATGGGGGAAATCAAATTTTGAATTTTCTTTCACCATTTGTCTTTTATTTAAAATTTTGAAGTGGGGGCAATCAATTTGTATATAACAGACAATGGATGATATCCATTTAAAATCTTTAATGAAAACAAGGTCAATCTACAATTTTTTAGGATACTCTGAGATTAGATTTCTTCTGATTTTAAATATACCTTCACATATAGGTTAGTTTTGGGAGATTTATTCATTTCAGGGATAAACCTTGAGCAAATTGTTCATCTTTTAAAATATGATATCAGAGTTAAAATTATGAGGATTAGCCTAGACATACTTTTTCAATTAAAGTCAAAGAAATGTAANAGGTTATACAGATGTAACACATTTGTTTTAGGGAATCCCATTTGGTTCAGGATAGAAATATCATCTGAAGGAGAACTATAAAAAATATTATGCGATATAGATGTGTATGACAACCTTATAAATATCATAGATATTTCTTCACTGCCAGTGAGCCTGTTCAGTACCCCGATGAAGTTATCTACTTTTCTCATTAAATTTCCTTTCACCACTTCCATAAAGGAATTTTATTTTTCTTGAGATGAGGGAAATCAATTTATGAATTTCCTTTCATCATCTCTTTTGGACAAGATGGGGGAAATCAAATTTTGAATTTTCTTTCACCATTTGTCTTTTATTTAAAATTTTGAAGTGGGGGCAATCAATTTGTATATAACAGACAATGGATGATATCCATTTAAAATCTTTAATGAAAACAAGGTCAATCTACAATTTTTTAGGATACTCTGAGATTAGATTTCTTCTGATTTTAAATATACCTTCACATATAGGTTAGTTTTGGGAGATTTATTCATTTCAGGGATAAACCTTGAGCAAATTGTTCATCTTTTAAAATATGATATCAGAGTTAAAATTATGAGGATTAGCCTAGACATACTTTTTCAATTAAAGTCAAAGAAATGTAAAAAATTTCGCCCAATCTTGTTTTGAAAATATGCTTTTAAGTTTTTAGCATCAGGCTAAATCTTCTTATTTCTATGTAGATTAATAAGATAAGAAATGAGAAAGAAAATCTAGGGTGGAAAGAACTAGGGAAAAGGAATAAATGAACGTATCAAAAATTCAGATGATCTGAATCAGAAGTGTTTTATTTCCACACAAGTTTGTATATTAGATATGATTTCTTAATAAGCTTTTTCCTGTGTTTAGTTTTAATTACTCGGACTTCTTTAAATTTTTTATTTTTATTTTTTTATTTTTCTACATTTCTAGTCTTTTTTATTAGGTGATAATGTTATTATGAGAAACATTTTCTTCATATTTATTTCAATCAAAATTTTAAATTTTATTCAGACCATAATGAAGAAAAGGAACTCATACCTTATTTTGTTTTGATTTTTTTGAACAAGGAATGTCATTCATTTATCACTTGATTTTGAAGAATCCGAAAGAGGGAAAGATGAGTTTTATGTCTTTCTACTGCATCACCTTATGTTATGCAAGATTGATTCTAAAATTATTTACATCAATTACACTAATTACTCAAATAATTTACAAGAAAGGAAAATGAAAAATTAAAATTAAAATCGCCAATGTCAATCCAATCTGATATATACAATGGAAACCTAAAAAGTAACTACTGCATAAAATGTTTTAAGAAACACCCATTAATAGGGGCCTAAAGAATTTCTCTGTTAAGATTTTTGAGAGAGAATGAATTTCTCCCTTCATCAGCTGCAATTTTAAAAGGTCCAAACCAGAGATGATCAAATTTTCCATGTTTTACCAAATCTTATTTTCTAGCTTCACATTTTAAGACTAAATCGCCAGGAAGAAACTCCATGTCCTTAGTTTTTCTTATCAAAAATGGATTTCATGTTATCTTGGTATTTTTGGAGCTTATCATCCACTTCTCCTCTATTTTGTTGTACTTCAATGATTTGGTTTATTCTTCTTGTAAGATCATCCGTCTCTTCATTCTCATCCTGCCAAAGTTTTATCATAGGAAGAGTGAGATTAATAGGAAGAATAGCATATGTACCATAAACTAATTGGAAAGGAGACATACTTATGGATTTATTGGTGCTGATTATATTTTCCCATAAGGCATATTTTAAATGTATATGTAAATCTTTTTTTTTTTCCGTCAAAACCTTCTTGATTATAGTCATCGGACTCTTGTTAGATGATTCTGCCAACCCATTTCCCCAAGGATAAAAAGTTGTAGAATGACCTAGAATAATATTATATTTTTGACAAAAATTGATTATTGCAATAGATTTAAAAGCATGTGCATTATCAATGACTATTTTCCTAGGACAACCAAATCTTGATAGGATGTTCTCTTCCAAAAAAATTATTACTACGGAATCTGTAGCATTCCGAGTTGGAATAGATTCAACCCATTTTGTAAAATAATCAATAGAAGTTAAAATCCATCTATGTTGAGCACTTGATTGCAGATGAATTTCTTCAATAAAATCTAAGCCTCGTTATTGGAAAGGCGCTTCATCTTTAACTATAATTAAAGGTAAGACAGGAATATTTTTCTTACTAGCAAATAATTGGCACGAATTGCAAGATCTGAATCTTGCATTTACATCAGTGAATAATTTCGGCCAATAATATCCTACATTTAAAATTTTGTAAGTTGTTTCTCTCTAGACATGATGTCCTCCACATATTCCTTTATGGAATTCATCAATGACGTTGTTTGTTTCTGATTCTATAAGGAAGCATAAGAAGAAAGCCAAAGGATCCTTCCAATATAACCTGGCATCATTGATGCAATATTTAATTGCATGTAACTTCAATGTTATTGCCTTTGAAGGAGACATTTTATTTGGACATTGCAGAGTAAGGAGATATGAAAATATGTCACTATACCAGGATGAGGAAGAGAACTTATCATCAAACTAAGCAATAGGTTATTGATCATCAATTTCCTCTATATCTGAGAAAGAATCATGAGATTCAAAGTGATTTGTTCCAAGAGATCTAAAATTTGATTCAGCTAACAACCTTACCAGACCTTGACCTTTTACAAGTTTGGTTGGTTTAACTTCTAAATCAAATTCTTGAATTTTACCCAACCATTTTCCTCTCCTTCCGTCACTGTCTGGTTGTACCAAGATATATTTAATTGTGTTTGTTGGTACATAGCCAATTATTTTTTAGTGTAACATATATGTTCGAAAATATTTGAGTGCTTTCACCATTCCATAGGCCTTCTTTTCTAGAATGTCATACCTTAACTCTGCATATATGAGGCTTTTGCTGAAAAAGGAAATTAGTTGTTGAAATCCTTATTCATTTTTTTGAAGGAGCATTGTTGCTATAGTATATTCAGATGCAAAAGAGAAAATCAAAAACTCCTTTGTATAGTCAGGACTTACCAGTACCGGTGCTTCTCCTATGGATTTCTTCACACGTTCGAAGGACACTTTTTCTTTCGTGGTCCATTTTACCTCATTATCCTTCTTGAGCATATATGTAATCAATTTAATTATTTCAACAAAATTAGGAATAAATCTCCTTAAGAAATTGTTTTTTCCTAAAAAAGATTGAATTTATTTTCTATTTCTAGGAATGTTGATTAGATCAATAGCTTCAACTCTTTTAGGATCAACCTTTATTCCATCCTTTGATACGATATTCCCTAGAATATTACCTTCCTGCATAGAAAAATGTGATTTCTTGGGTTTTAGTGACAAACCAAATTTTTTGCATTTGTCAAAAGTTTGTCTGAGGTGAACCAAGTGTTCTGTATCAGAATCAGAAACAAGTTTCATATCATCCAGATAAATAACAAAAAATTTATCATGTTCACCAACGAATGTTATATCCATTTCTCTCTGAAAATTTTCTCATGCATTCATTAAACCAAAAGGCATTTTATCTTACATGAAGGTTCCCCGTGGAGTCATAAATGTAGTTTTCTCTCTATCATCTTTGTGAACAACAATTTGATTGTATCCCGAGAATCCATCGATCATAGATATTTTCTTATCCCCTACCACCTTTTCAAGAACATGATCCATTTTTTGGAGAGGATAATTATCTTTTAAATAGGATTGATTTAGGTTTCTAAAATCGACACATAGTCTTATATCTCCATTTTTATTCCCGACAAGGACCAAATTGGCTACCCATTCAGAGTATTTGAGGGGAACAATGATCTTTTCTTCAATGATATTTTTAACCTCCCTTTCTATTACCGACAAAATAATTGGATTTATTTTCTTAAGCTTCTGCCTAAAAGGATTAATACCTGGCTTTAAAGGAATTTTATGCTCGATAACAAAAGTATCATAGGTTTTTAAGTCTTCATAAGACCATGCAAAAACATCTTTGTACTTCTTGAGTAACTCAACATATTTATTTTTCATCTCAGTCGGAATATATTTAGATATTTTGACCATTTTAGGGTTTTCATTTGTTCCTACATTACAATCTTCAACCTCTTCAGGTTAGGGTTKTAGGGTAGACTTTAGAGGTATGTCATTTTGGTCAAACAACCTTTCTAGTGGAATAAGACCTTTGGGAATTTGATTATTTTTTAGTAAAAGMATTATGTGAATTGYGATTTTGTCTTTGATTTTTTCTATATTTTCTCCTTCTTGCATAATCCAAGCAGGATCATTATGATTTTCCMGATTGATGTGAGTCTTGGAAAASTCATCTACCATTTCCRKMAATTKTTTGATATGTTCATCATCCTTAAACACTTTCCAATGTTGAACATTGTTTSRAATTGAATGCTTATGCTTCATATYAATGTGATACTTCAATTTCAAAACAATGGGAGGTACAAAATTTGTTGCATCTTTAGCTAAACAATCAACTTGTTGATTATGCGATCTAGGAATAGAATGAATGTTAAAAAATAAGAAGAAATTTTCTATGAGATCCCAAGCAACTTTTCTATAAGACCTCATTCTTGGATGCTTAGATTGATACTATTGTTTTATTTTTTTTACCATGATCTCAGCATCATCATAACTATCGAATGTTGAATTTTTAATTTCCTTGCAGCTTCTAATCCTAAAATTAGCACCTCATACTCACATACATTATTCGTATAATCAATGTCCCATTGTAATCTATATGAAAAAGGAATGTAATACTCATCACCCGGTGCCACAAATAGAACTCCAATGCCTTCTCCTTCCCAATATGAAGCACCATGAAAGAACATTTTCCACATCCCACCTCTAAAATTTATATTTTTCTTTGAGTTCAATTTTTGGATTTTCTTTTTCTGTACATTCATCAAAATCATCATCTATAGATAAAATACAATTACCTAGATCTTGATCAGCAACATAGGTTGGATAGTTATTAGGGTTTTTAGGGTCTCTTAGAGTATAATCCAGTCTAGTTTCTCTGTACAAACGGGTAAATTGTCCACCAAAAATTGGAATTGTAGCATATGGCATGTCTAATTGGACTGATCCTCCTAGCTTGGAACCCCAAGATCTTGATAAAATCATGCCATAATTGGTAGGAATGTTAGCAACCACCACATCCATAAGGATACTTTTCACTGGAACTTGAGCAAGATTTACAACCAAATCTTTAATCATACCCAAATACTTAACCTTTCTAGAATCAAAAGAGTACAGATCTTGATAAGGTATGATAATTTGAATGACCAATTTTTCCATTATAATCTTAGGCATTAAATTGTGTGAAGCACATGAATCTAACATGCAATTGTGTAGTAGGTGATCATGTACAGTCAGTGTGATATAGAATGGAGAAACATAATCTTTATTGTTCTCGATGTGTGGTCCAAACATGATCGTAGGTTTTTCATCTTGCAAGTTAATTGCATCATCTTGACATTTAGCATCATAAAAAATTATTACCTTTGAAATTAGTTTCTTATAGATTGGATTTCTAGAGAATTCAACTAGAGGAATTGGAATTTTAATTTTATTCAATTTGTTTTCCATATTGAAGATACCAACTGGTTTTTCAAACTCTCTAGTCTGAACTTCAACTTCTTTATTTTCCTACTTTTCGTTTTGGGTTGATTTTGTTTCAACATCCTTAAATTGAACAACTTGTGTTTCAATGGGTGCTTTTGAACTTATTGGCTCATTATCTTTATTTCTTGAATTTTTTTTTTTTGGTGGATTATTAGTGGAACATTTTTCTCTTGGCCTCAAGTCATATTTATTTTGAAGCTCAGCCATTATTTAATCAGCAAGACCCTTTTATGTAGAGTCTCCCAATTGTTGACATCTTGATCTTCATCAAATAAAGATCCTAGGTCCAAATATTTCTCATAATCTTGTTTGGATAAATGAGGTTCAACATCATCATCACGATTGTTTAGATATTCATCTAATTCTTCATAATATTGCAACTCATCTCCCTCTATAAGATTTTCAGTTTTAAAAGGAGCTTGGATCTTATGTTCCTCATTCTTGATTTTTCGTTGTTGAATCTGAGGGTTTGCGTTAGGATTTCTCCTAAATTGATTTCTATCATATGGATCAGGTTTGGATTTTTCCATTTCCATCCTGGAAATATTTTTAGATAACTCTTTTATAATCTTAGCCATCTCATCCATTTTTTCTTCTGAAGTGTTTCTTCCAAAGCTGGAGGGCTATGCTTGTTCTCTAAAACACCTAGGTTCTCTTGTTCCCATCTCTACTTTTGTTTTTAAATTTATTAATGCCATCATATTGGATTCAATTTCAATAGCATCATGTTTCATCCCAGTTAAAGTTGTGGCCCTTCTTTCTCTTAAAAGTAAGGCACAATTAGAATCAAAGGCCCCTGCAAAA
Organism: Picea sitchensis; assembly: GCA_010110895.2. Classification (NCBI taxonomy): domain Eukaryota; kingdom Viridiplantae; phylum Streptophyta; class Pinopsida; order Pinales; family Pinaceae; genus Picea; species Picea sitchensis. Next base: position 19,808 of record SNQJ01S0157963.1, read on the forward strand.
GTCACTTTTGCAGCTGGCTAGGAAGGTTTTACTTCAGCTGAGATTTTGTTATAGAGTTTGTTGAATATTTGTATAAACTCTAAAAAAAATTCAGACGTTTTCTTTCTTAAATCTCTAAATTCAGTTAAATAATATAAGTGATATTTTTTCTCACCCCATTTCCTCAATAAAGAAGTCTCTAAATCATTGTATGATGGTATAGAGTCCACAAGGAGTACTCTGAACCAATTTATAACATGTCCTTCGAAAGTTTGTACCAAGAGTCTCATATAAACGTCTTTGTGCTCGATACCAAGAATATCAGCAAATTGGTTAAAAAATAATATATGCTCAGTGGTTGTTAAATCCCCTTCACCTATGAATTTAGGCAGGCTTTTCATGTAATTATCAGGTAGATCATGTAGGACAACAGGGAGAGCTAAAGGAGCATATCTAGCAACAACTTTGGTAAAAATTATTGGAGGAGGTATTGGTACATTTCCATGTCCACCAACCCCTCAACCTCGAGCCCCTCCACCTCCAGTACCTCCAACACCAGCCATTGAAACTCTTGGAGAAGCAATTCGAGGAATCTATTGGATATTATCGAAAATTTCAAAATATTGATGTACTAAACCTTTGATTGCTTTGGGAAGGTGTGAACGAAGTTCAACTAAAAAATCGTAAGGTGACGGGTCTCGTGAAAGAGATGAGAAATATAAGTGAGGTGGAAAATGAGGACTTGAACCTGGTATTTCGAATGGAATATATGGATAAATGGGAAAAGTAATACAAGATGATCTTGAGAGTAGAAAATGATCTTCAAGGTTTTTGGAAACATAAACCTTTACTTCGGGAAGACTAAGAATCGGTTGCATACAAATGATATTTGGGATCGAAAAAGGTTATTTTCTTTCACTAGTAAAAGTATATATCAATGAGATAGGGATAGTATGGATATTTTCACTTTTTGGATCGTTTGATTTTATTTTAGGAGCTACTTCCTACAAAACTTCTAATTTAACTTCAAATTTACCAGATGAGGCTTCTACAGAGTGAACGTTTTTATGTTTATCTTTAATTCTTAATTCTTTAGCTGGGATCTTAACATTTACCCGGGTAACTTTAGGTTGACATATCTTACTGTTTGATACATAATTTTTCTTGAGATATACCTTGGATTTCAACAATTTTTCTTGATCCAAAACTGGCGTCGTTTGATTTTCGTCTCGGTTATTTATGGTATTTTTTCGACCAGATGCCAGTTTTTCCTACAATGGAATCGTGAGGTGAAAGATAAAAATGAGCCCAATCCATGCGTTCAATCCATGTTCACCATCAAAAATCGAAACTTAACTTTATCATTCTCCTAGGGAAAAAATGATTTTGTTTTTTTGTTCCCTGACAACGATGCCAAAAAGATGTTGTTCCTAAGATTGATTCTAGGATCGAAGAATACTGTCAAGAATCATAAAATTAAAGAAATTTTTTTATAGTTCTTTTTTCTACCTTCCGTTTTCTAAGATGCAACTTTGAATGAAATTTATAATAAGAAAATACAAAGGAAGTATCTCTTTCTCTGAGTCAAAATTATAATTTTATGTGATGTGGAAATGATTCACAAAAATGTTAGAACAAAGTAAGGGATCAATTACAAATAATTCTTACCTCATTCACAGTAGAATAAAAGTAGGAGATGTATCATCGACAGATGATTAAGAATGTAGAAACTCACACATATTACAAATCTTGTTTTTACTCAAAGTAAGAACAGAGGAAAAAATGTAGTTGAGAGAACTTCCAATACATTAAGATCACAATAGTTGTATTACTAAGTTACAATCATTCAATCTTCAAGAAGAATATAAAGAAGCTAATGTGAGAAGAAAATGGAAATATAGGGGAAACACATAACTCAATAGAAATGAGACTTAGAACCTCTGTCTTCTCTTTGTATTGATATTCAATAAGTACTATCTTTTACATTCGGCGAGAAGAAGCCTTGAATAGATCTAAGATATACCTATTTATACAAAAAAATTATTAACTAAAAGTAATTAGGCATTCCATCTTTTCATCTTAAATATAGAATATAATCGAAATCTAACAAAAAAATGCAGATTTTGTCGAGATACGCTTGATATGATGGCATTTATTTTGCTCCTCTATTTGCTCGCATATGTTCTCTCCTTTTTTTCCTCATTGAACTGATCACACATCTCCATTAATTCTACCACAAATCTAGAAGGTTCAATGTTTTCATTCAACTCGAATGTAAACATTGTTTTATACACTAGTGGTAGTTTCTCTTGAATCTTCCTAATTTCCTGAGCTGTAACTTGGTGTTGTAACTTTAGGTTTACCAATATAGCTCATTTATGTTTTGTAAATCAATTTGATTTACTTGTTGAATTGTATTTTGTATACCCTCCTTATTTTTCTTGGAATTTTCTTTATTCTTTTCTATCTCGATCTGCCTAAGAGTATCGGAGATAGCATCACCTTTAAATTCAACCAAATCTGACTCAACAACAACAATGAAACTGAGACAAGCCTCATGTTGGATTACTGAGAGGGGGGGTGAATCAATAATAACATAATTATAATCCTTTTTCTTCAAATGTTATATCAATGTAGAATTATTATCCAATAATGAGCAGTAATAAATAAA
>SNQJ01S0157963.1:36958-52003 GCA_010110895.2 Picea sitchensis
GTACAATGTATGTAAAAAGAAGAACTGACAGTTTCCAGGCAACTATGTCCTTCACTCCAAGATGACTACACAGAGAATGGAACTTATGCTCAGTGAAGGTCTCGGTGAATATGTCCGCAGTTTGTTCTGCTAAATGATATAATTAAAGGTCGATGATCCCCTCATGTACTATGTCCCGAATGTAGTGCATGTGAATATTGATGTTCTTTGTCCGTCGCCTGTGAACTGGATCTCTCCAGAACTTCATAGTGCTTTGGTTGTCACACCAGATGATGATCGACCAATGAAAATGAATTCCCATCTTAGTGAGAAAAATTGGTAGGCACATAGCATGAATGGTTATGTTAAATACCCCTCTGTACTATTCCTTGGCTGAACATAAAGCAATAGTAGCCTGCTTCTTGCTCGACCAACATATGTTCATGGAACCAAGATTGAGTGAGTAACTAGACATGGACTTGTGATCAATGTTATCACCAGCCCAGTCAGAATCAATGAACTCGATGAGGTCCAATGTAGAGTCTACTGCATAGTGAATAAAAAAGGTGATGGTGCCCTGTACGTATCGAAGGCTACACTTTGTAGCCTTCCAATGTAGATCATGTGGCTACTGCATGAACCTGGAGACTACTCCAACTGCATAGGAGAGGTCTATTTTGGAGTGAGTGAGATAGAACAAACTCCCCACTAGTTGTTTGTACAGTATGTTGTCAACCAGTGGAGTGTCCCCACCATCCTCAATTTTGAATCTTGATAGAAAAGGAGTTGGGGCAGACTTGCAGTCTGTCATGTGAAATATCTCAAGGAGATCTCATGCATACTTGGCCTAAGAGAGTTTGATTCCTGATGCATCTCAACTTATCTTGAGTCCAAGGAAAAAATGTAGCAAAACCGTGTCCGTCATCAAGAACATGTCATGCAAAATTCTCTTGAATACAAAAATCGTTGAAGTCAAGGAACCAATGATCATCAAATCATCAACATATAGAACTAGGAGTAGAAGTGAATCAGTCGTCCTAAGCATGTAAACATTCAGGTCTAACTTACAACGTACAAAGTTCTGTGACAACAGGTAGGAGTCCATATTGGCATACCATGCCCTTGGAGCCTGCTTGAGGCCATAAAGAGACTTCTCTAGTCAACAGACCAAAGATTATTCCTACATAAATCCCCAAGGATTCTCCATATAGATCTTCTTAGAGAGATCTTCGTGAAGAAATGAATTCTTCACGTCCATCTGATGGACTTCCCATCCCTTGGCTACCATAATGGAAAGTGCCAAATGTATGTAATCCATCTTCTCTACTGGAGTGAAGGTCTCACCATAGTCAATGCCATGCACCTACTAAAATCCTTTGGCAACTAGCCTAGCTTTGTATCTGCTAACCTTTCCATCCACTGTTCTCTTGGTCCTATAGACCCATCTTCACCTGACAAGTTTCCTTCTTGGAGGAAGGGGAACTAGAACCCAAGTATGGTTCTCGAGGAAGGAGTTGTACTCCTCCTGCATGGTAGATTCCAAAAAGATATTTCTAGAATCCTTTCCATAGGACTATGGATTTGAAGACTAAACCAATAAAATATTCTTGGGTGGCATTGATTTAGTGGCAGTGAGTTCAAGAGGAGGCTCCTCAAAATCAGATCGAGTCCTCCTAGTATTAGTTGGATCCCCAAGAAGATCTCCTGCATCCTGAAGAGTAGTCCTCTTCTCTGGATCTACATCTACATCTTCATGCACTGAATCTGCATATCACTATATTGAATCTCTATCTAGATCATATGAATCCTATGAATCAGAAATATCATCTGAAGAAGATTTGGCATGTGCATGCTCATCATCTCTGATAGGTGGAAGAACAAAAGTGTCTTCATGCAATTGTTGAGGCACATGTGAGACACTTTCCTTGAATTTGACACTATGCTCAATGATGAGTCGGTCCAAGGAAATATCAATGAGTCAGTATGCCTTCACACCGTCGGGGTATCTGTTACACATCAAAATTACTCACTTCAATAGTGTCGCAAGTGTCGTCATTACAAGTGTTGTAAGTGTCGCATCTTGTCCACAAGTGTCGCATCTTGACCACAAGTGTTGCAAGTGTTGCAAACATAATATTGTCATCTTTCCTATGTCATGCCTCTAACGACATCATAAGAACACTTAAGACACCTCAAAGACTAGTTTTGAAGAAGAGAAATCACTTGACAAGGAGTACAAGCCTTTTTCCACTGGAAAAACCACTAAAAAGTCAATTTTTGGAAGAGAGCGCTCCCCTATGCTCTTTTAGGGAGAGTTGGCACTCTGTGCCCTCTTCTAGGGGAGCGTTCCAGCACTATGTGTCCCTTTTGATGAAGCCCTGGCCTTTTTTGGGTGAATTTCGGTTTGTTGGAGGAAATCAGGGAAGAATCCCCTCAATCTATGAGGTTGGTTGGATTCAAATACGAGTTCAAGGCATGATATTAGAGAAGATCCACAACTGAAGGAGAGGAATCCTCAACTTATCCCAAATATCTCTCAAGTGGTTGGGCCTCTCAAAGCTTATATAAGGAGGCCTTCTCATAGTGAAAGGGTACATGGTACATGAGATGAAAAGATTGGAGGTATGAAACCTATGATCTCATAGGAAACATACAATACGTAGATGGATATTGAGAATTACACCAAACTTATGATCCCATAAGTGAGATTCCATTGAACCATAATCAATGTAGATTACTTGAGCAAAGGGGTTGGACAAGGAGAGCTGGAAGAAGTTGTTGCACCTTCATCAGAGGATTGTAAGTATTCTTCATTTGTTCTCATTAATATACATACATGCTTGGCTTGTTTCTTTCAAGGTTATGTTTGTTCCACATGAACTTGTCTTCAGTAGATAGATTTGTATTTGAGCTAATATCAGTAGAATAGGAAGCTAGTTGTATCTTTGTTTGTTCTACATGACCTATCGAGGAGCTTGGGATTGAAGCTCAACTTGGGCTTTGCAAGGAAAAAATCCATTTAAAAAGGTACACTTTTCTTATTCCTCTTCATTAATTAGCTTAATCATATCTAAAAGGATGTCAGTGACCAATGATAGCACCCTTTTTGTCTTGGTTTTAAGGGTCTAAATACCAAGAGGGAATCTTCTTGTCTGTAGGAGGATTCACTTGTAACAGAAATTGGTGACTCCACTCGGGAGGGACCTTTGAATTTTTTCCTTCCTATATCTTGATTCTTTTCTCATTTTGATCTTATTCATACTGTGTCTTTGATTCTTAGATTTGTTGATTGACTCTTTCACTTCATCACATATTCTTTGGATTTCTGAACTTTCTTGATTTTTTTTTTTTTTTTCGAGTTGTTTGAAGCCTAGGACTCCCCTCCCCTTGCTATCAGAGTGTTGGATCTCCCTGCTGGAATTACACAGAGCGTTGGAACGCTCTGGTGCCCCTTACACCAGAGCACTAACCTCTTTTTGTTAAAGATCTTATAGGAGTTTAGTCTCTCAATCCATTTTTTCCTATTTGCACTTGATTAAAGTTCTTGAAAATTCAATGTATCCTTGTTTGGGTCCCCAACACCTTGATATATGAGAATTAATGATGGTTTGTTTGGGTTTGTGACATATTTTTCTTCCTTACTTTGAATAACTCTTTGTCTTTGACGATTTAGAGTCATTTTGTCGTTTTCTTCTCATTTATCTGACTGAGTGAAAAATTTTGTAAGGAGATTCAAAGGTATTTTGTAATTTTCCTTTTGATATTTGAAGTGTTTTTCCCAATAAATTATTGGTTTTTCATCATCCATTAGCCTTCTCCTACCTTAACCTGCAATTTCCCCAATTTTCAAGCATTATGGGTGAGTTTTTGCATGTTTTTTGGCTATTTTTCCGAGTTTCTGGGAGCACCAACGCCCCCCTGTAGGCCATATAAGAGTGCTAGCACTCCCCTACAATGATTTATGGAGTTTTGGTAGCACTATGTGCACCATTGTGAGGGAGCGCTATTCTCTTTTTGAGTGAAATTGTCTTCTTTTGCTCAGTTTTTGCAGCCTGTTTTGTAGTACTCTTTACCCAGAGTCTATGGTTGGTTTGTGAAGTTGTTAGGATTGTTTCTTGATGATTTTTTATTCTTTTCACTCTCTTATGTCTTTATTGGATATTGAAACCTCTTTCATAAACGTAAAATTGCCTCTTCTAGTTGCGTTTTTTTCGAGACAGTTTTGAGTGGTTTCTCTTTCTCCCTATCGTTTCTTGGATTCTTCTCTACATTTTATTGTACTCCTTGGATGCTTATTGGTTTTAGGATCCTTTATTGAGTTCTTATTAGAACAATATTTTACTTTTTTTCTTTCATTTCTCATTGTTTTGAATGCAGTCTTGTTTTTGGGTCATGAAACTAGCTTGCATTTGAAGTAGCAGAATTGCATGTTTTTGGTTTTTTGGGGGGACATTGTGCATCTGTAATGATGAATGTTTTCTCCTTCTCATAGAAAAACTTTCATAGAAATGGAAAGATTTCATATTCATCTCTTTGCATAACTTTTGATTCGGTCAAAACACCATATTGTCCACGTCATTTTCCTTTTGAGTAACAACGACTTTAAAAATCAAGCGCTAAACTAAAATTGATTAGACATTTTTACATTTTTTGGTAGCAAACCTACATTATATTAGTTGTAGGGATTTGGAATAGGTGTGAAAGATAACTTTAAAAAGATGAAAACAAACATAGTATCTTGTGTTAGGGAGCGGTGAAATCCAATTGCTACATTTTGTCCTAGGAAGCCCTTCTCACACAAGGGTCAATCATGAGGTCGCATTAAGATTGGCAGAGTTACTCACCCTGCTTTGTTAGTCTTGGTGTAGAGATTGTGTGTATTATGGGGGTCTCTTGAAGGTATACCCACAATGATCATTGGAATCCTTTCAAGTTGATTATGGGCTAGATACCCTTCCCTTGGGCGTGGATCGGACTGTCGACTGTTTCCCCAGGCATCACTGTTGTAGTTGGTAACCTTAGTGGCCTATCTCTTTAGGGTATTTACACAAGGTGACTCTGGAGGGGCAAGTCTTCACAGTACCTAGAATCGACGTTGGCCAGACTCACTCAGGCTCCTTGGAGGGTATACCCATAATTATGTGTGGGAGCTTGCACCGAGGTGTAAGTCCATTAAGCAGGTCATCAACATAACTTTTCCACCCACTCTATCTCAACCCCTTCTTACTTTGTTCCCGCGATGTTGGATTTCATCACCAACTAGTGNCTTTGTTAGTCTTGGTGTAGAGATTGTGTGTATTATGGGGGTCTCTTGAAGGTATACCCACAATGATCATTGGAATCCTTTCAAGTTGATTATGGGCTAGATACCCTTCCCTTGGGCGTGGATCGGACTGTCGACTGTTTCCCCAGGCATCACTGTTGTAGTTGGTAACCTTAGTGGCCTATCTCTTTAGGGTATTTACACAAGGTGACTCTGGAGGGGCAAGTCTTCACAGTACCTAGAATCGACGTTGGCCAGACTCACTCAGGCTCCTTGGAGGGTATACCCATAATTATGTGTGGGAGCTTGCACCGAGGTGTAAGTCCATTAAGCAGGTCATCAACATAACTTTTCCACCCACTCTATCTCAACCCCTTCTTACTTTGTTCCCGCGATGTTGGATTTCATCACCAACTAGTGTGCTCATTGTGAGAAGGTTTTTTTTGCTTGCTTTCTTACTAGATTTTTATCATGTGTTGTTTGTTCTCCCTAATAGAATCTAGGTTGGATTTTTATTTTTATGGCGTCAGATCCCGGAATGACCAATGAATGAACCCCTTTGCCAAGGGAACCCTTTGTTTTTCCTTCTTACAGAAACGTTAGTCCTCCTTACATCGTTACTTTGAGCCTTCCAGGTCTCACAATTGGGTTATCGGTATGGTTGTTTTCCACTCCGGTGATCTCGAATGCAGGTGATTCAGATGTAAGCACACCACCCACACATCAAACTCATGTTGACCTTTCTCCTTCTCCCATTAGGTCTCCTTCCTTTTCTCCTTCCTCACCTAGTGAAATCTCTCAAGCGAGTAGCCAGATTGATAAGAAGAAGAAGAAACAGAAAGAGAAGAAGAAGAACCAGAAAGGGACCAAGCCTCTAACTACATCAAATGTTGGATCTAAGCAACCATCTACTATTAATAGTGTTGGGAGTGTTGATAAGGTAGATAAGTTTAAAATAAAGAATTTGAAACCCAAATTCCCTTGCAGTCTTTGTAAGGGTGACCATTTTCTGATGGATTGCCCTGGTATTCCCAAGGTCTTAGAAATGTGGTATTTCATGTCATCAGCCCTTGCTGGTCATGTCGGTGATACCCCATCAACTAGTGATGTTAAGGTTGGTAAGAAGAATACAACTGTCAAATTCCCTTGCATGTTATGTAAAGGTGATCATTATTCTCACCTTTGTCCTCATATGGATGAGGCTTCTTCTCTTTTGGAAAAACTTCAACTTCCAAAAGGTTATCGTAGGATTTCCCCCAACCCATAATTAGTTGATGGAATGGTCAATCCGGTTCCATCCCCGGTCAATCTGGTTGATTAGGTGGTCAATCTAGTTTCATCCTTGGTTGAACCACTCACCAAAGTAGTTGATCTAGTTTCATCATCGATCATCCCCACTTTTCATCTGGAAAGTGAAACCCAAGTGATTGATCTAGTCCCATCATTGGTCAGTCCCACCCTTCATCCCAAGAGTGTCAAAGTGGTCGACCCGACTCCGCCATCGGTCGATCCCACTCCTCCTTTGAGAAGTGTCAAAGTGGTCGACCCGAATCCGCCATCAGTTGATCCCACTCCTCTTTTGAGAAGTGTAAAATTGGTTGCACCGGTTGGATCATTGGTCAATCCCACTCTTCCTCTGAAGAGTGCTAAGGTGGTCGATCCGATCTCATCATCGATCGATCCTACTCTCCTTCTAGAGAGTAAACCTGATTCAGCCCACATTTTTCTCGTTGAAACAAGATCTACCGTGCCGAGGGGCATTCCTCCTTCTCCTGCGAAAACCCTTCCAAGTAATGAGGCCATCCTTTTTTATTGGGGTGTGCTAAATGGACCTCATCTTCCCTCTCACATGACTTTCAAGATTACAGTAAAATTTTGTGGTTGGGACGTTCCTCATGCACTGATAGATGAAGGTTCGTCTATTAGTATTTTGTCCTCTATTGCTTGGCAAGATTTGGGTTATCCTAAGCTTGTGTCGGTTACCCAGACTCTATTCACTTTTAACAGAAGAACCAGTCACTCTTTAGGGATCCTTCCTCAAATTCCTGTAACTTTGGGAGGGAAAACTGTCTTTATTGATGTTATTGTAGTCCAAGACCCCTTGGATTTCGATTTACTCCTTGGGCGAGATTATGTCTATGCCATAAAGCTATTGTGTCCACACTTTTTCATGTGATATATTTCCCGCACGATGGAAGAATGATGACTATTGATCAAATTTTGTTTGTTGGCCCTGACTTGACCATCAACCCAATGACCACCCTAAACGGTTCTTAAATGCAATCGGTATCACCCCTTCCACAGGTCAATTATGTGGTGTTGTTTCCCATGACTTCAACTTCTGATGACTTGGATCCAGTAGTTGACATGGTGATCTCTTCGGTAGGGCTATTGGAGCTGGATCTCCTTACCCTTGATGAGACCCTCAACATGTATTCCTTCCAAAGCATTCTTCTTCCATCTAGTGAAGATCTCTTGGAAGCCATGACCGATTTTTGTCCCTTGACATGTTTTCCTTTCAAAGAATTATCCTCTTGGAAGCCATGATCAAGAAGAGGTCACGAGCATAGTTTCTCTCTTCTGTGGCAAGCTCGTTAAAAAATGAAACAGAAGCCACGAGCATAGTTTCTCTCTTCTTTGGAAAGCTCATTAAAAAATGAAATAGAAGCCATGAGAATAGTTTTTCTCTCTGTGACAAGATCGTTAAAAAATGAAACAGAGGCTATGAGAATAATTTTTCTCTCTGTGGCAAGCTCATTAAAAAATGAAACAAAAATCTGGGCACTGAACTCAGAGCCTTGAGGATATTTCTTTTCCTATGTCAATCTTGTTAAAAAATAAAATAGTCAACTCTCCTGTCAAGTCGAGTCTTTTGTCAGATCTCGTAGATGTCGAGTCAAGTCTTTCATTAGGTCTCATATTTGAACCTTCATTTCATCCACCTGTATCCTTTTTCTCCATCTAGTACAGAAATTGGTGACAACCTCAAAGTTGGTGAATGAATTGAAGCTTGGGGGGCATGTCTCCATCCTTTTGATGATCATTCTGGAGTTAATCCACTAGCTTTTCAAGTTGGGGGCATACTAAACTTAGTCTTTGTTCTTTCTCACGCTAATAAAAACATGAGAAAGTAACTGAGCAACCTTAGTATTTGTTCTTTCTCGCGCTCGTAAAAACATGAGAATGTAACTGAACAACCTTTTATCTCTTTTTTGGGCTCGCATGGATACATGAAAAAGGAACCCCTTGGAGTCTCCTTTAAGCTCTTTTCAGACTCTCTAAACATGAAAAGATTGTCGAGTGATCTTGCTTCCTTTCTCACTCGTTAAAAGGTTTGAAAGGGCATCTTTAAAGTGATAATTTATCTCTTTTTAGGCCTCGCAAGACTAACATTACGAAAAAGGACAACACTGGAGTCATCTTTAAGTTCTTTTCAGACTCTCTAAACATGAAAAACAACCGAGTTTACCTTCTCTAGACTCGTTAAAACAATCATACATTGAAGGGCCCATATGGGATCAAACTCTTACTTCTTCCAGTTCGTTAAACAAAGGAAGAGAAACTTACCAAAGGTGAGTTATATCAAACATGTGTTACCCTCCACTAGCTCGTTAAACCAAAAAGAGGTACTTGTCTATCTGGATGGGGAAAATATTGAAAGAAGCAAGCCAAGCAGTTTTTGAGAACTTTTCTAGTAATCTTATAGTCACCCTTGAACACGACAATTTATCTTTGCATGCATTTCAATTTGATTAACCTTTGCACTAAACCAATCCTTTGAGTTTTCTTACTCCTTTGGGTCACACGACGTAAGTCATAGTATCCATTGCATTATCAATTTTTTGGTCCCTGTCAAGTTTCTGTTGTCCAGGGATGATTTTAAGGATGGAAATTTATTTTAAAATGTAGAAACCTTGGCGAATATTACTAATCCTTCATATGTCAACTATAAATGTTTGGCGATATTTTTTTTTTAAATATTCAAATTTCTAATTATTTTATATAGCTTTTGTAAAACGTTGGCGATTTTTAAGGTAAAATAATTTTATCCTATAGAATTTGGGCGAACCATTTTTAAAATAGCGAATCTCATTTTTGGAAAAACCATGGAAAATTAGCCCATGAGCGATATTTAGCCCCTAAAATCATCCCTGCTGTTGTCATGCCTTAGTGTTCAAGGGAAGTATCTGCCTCGAGAGTTAGCCATCACAAATATCATGTTTCAATACCTGTGTCAATCCATGTTCATTTGATCCACCAATTACATCTCTGTGTTTGTTTCATGTCATTGATGGGGGATACATCAAGGCCCTCCTTTGACGAGTCTTTCCTATCTCCTTCAACACATTATCCAAGAGCTAGACTTATAAACCAGTTAGTACTTTCGAAACTGCATTCCTCAATGGCAGGCCTCCTCATGTTCGATAGTATGTTTACATCATTGACCTTTGATCGGATGATTCCACGGATGTTCGAATTCATCTCATCTATTCACATTTACTGGACTGTACTAGGGTACCTTGGGAATCATTGACATCAATGGTGATTTCCCTCACACTTGTTAATGGTTTACATCATTGACCGGTAATCAAGTGGTTTTTTCCATGTTCGACATCAAGACATCTATTCACATGGTTAGATTCGTACTACATAGGGATTGATAAGAATACCCTGGGATGAGTCATTCACTCTGATATATACTTTACCCAAGTTGTGACAGAGTTTCTCTTGAATATTGACACATATACTGTCACATCGATCCACTTTGTATTGGTCCGTGGCTATGTCTTGTCATCCTGTAGATCCACAATGTATTTTTCGTGGCTACGATTAGTTCATGTCATCCAAGTATAGATCCACATTGTATGTTTAGTGGCTATACCTTTTTGTCAATATAATTATGGATCCGCAATGTATTCTATGGCGGCCACACCTGAAAAAGTCTTTATCAATCAAGCATAGGTATGCCTGCCTTGGGTTTGAAACATGTCATAATATTTGTTTGATGGTTGTGTGCATCTTTTTCTAGCCTCTCTACATCCATACCCTTGCTCGAAAAATTCTACAAAGTACTTCAGTCATCATCATCTTCTGACTTCGCACTTTGGGGGGAAATCTGTTACACATCAAAATTACTCACTTCAATAGTGTCGCAAGTGTCGTCATTACAAGTGTTGTAAGTGTCACATCTTGTCCACAAGTGTTGCATCTTGACCACAAGTGTCACAAACATCATACTTCCATATTTCCTATGTCATTCCTCTAACGACAACATAAGAACACTTAAGACACCTCAAGGACTAGTTTTGAAGAAGAGAAATCACTTGACAAGGAGTACAAGCCTTTTTCCACTGGAAAAACCACTAAAAAGTCAATTTTTGGAAGGGAGCGCTCCCCTATGCTCTGTCAGGGAGCGCTGGCACTTTGTACCCTCTTCTAGGGGAGCGTTCTAGTGCTTTGTGTCCCTTTTGAGGGAGCGCTGGCCTTTTTTGGGAGAATTTTGGTTTGTTGGAGGAAATCAGGGAATAATCCCCTCAATCTCTGAGGTTGGTTGGATTCAAATATGAGTTCAAAGCATGATCTTAGGGAAGATACAAAACTGAAGGAGAGAAATCCTCAACTTATCCCAAAGATCTCTCAAGTGGTTGGGCTTCTCCAATATTATATAAGGAGGCCTTCTCATGGTGAAATGGTACATGATACATGAGATGAAAATATTGGAGGTATGAAACCTATGATCTCATAGGAAACATACATTACATAGATGGAGATTAAGAATTACACCAAACTTATGATCCCATAAGTGAGATGCCATTGAAGCATAATCAGTGTAGATTACTTTAGCAAAGGGGTTGGGAAAGGAGAGCTAGAAGAAGATGTTGCACCTTCATCAGAGGATTGTAAGTATTCTCCATTTGTTCTCATTAATATACATACATGTTTGGCTTGTTTATTTCAAGTTTATGTTTGTTCCACATGAACTTTTCTTCAGTAGATAGATATGTATTTGAGCTAATCTCAGTAGAATAGGAAGCTTGTTGTATATTTGTTTGTTCTACAAGACATATCGAGGAGCTTGGGATTGAAACTCAACTTGGACTTTGCGAGGACAAATGCCATTTAAAAAAGTACACTTTTCTTCTTCCTCTTCATTCATTAGCTTAATTAGATCTAAAAAGATTTTAGTGACCAATGATAACACCCTTTTTGTCTTGGTTTTAGGAGTATATATACCAAGAGGGAATCCTCTTTTCCGCAAGAGGATTCACCTGTAACAGTATCCAAAAAATATAGACTATGTTCTCTGTGGATCAAGTTCCTTCCTCTTCTCAGAGGGAATCCTGGCCCATGCATGTGAACCGAAAATATGGAAGTGGGTCACTTCTGGTTTGAGGCGACCCCAAGCCTCATAGGAGGTCTTATCCTTGAAATATCTATGGAGATATTTGTTTTGGATGTAGATTTCGCAATTAAGTTCTTCAACCCATAATCTCTGTGGAAGTGACTTTGCATGTAGCATACAAGAGGCCATCTCTTTTAGAGATCTATTTTTCTGCTCAACACCTTCGTTTTTTTGTAGAGTATAGAGAACCATGTGTTGCAACTGAATCACGACCTCATGACAAAGATTTTGTATCTCATGGTTGACTTACTCTGCCCCATTATCTGTTCGGAGGACTTTGATTTTCTTTCCTAGCTTTGTCTCAACAAGGGATTTGAAATATTTTAGGTGTTGAAAGACCTTTGATTTTTTCCTCAAATAGAAAATCCATGTAAAGCGTGAGAAATCATCAACCAAAATGAGCACATAACTTGCTTTACTAATTGATGGATGTGGAAAAGGGCCCATGAGGTCACTATGGATCATATCTAAAGGAAAGGAAACCTTCTGAGTCTTTCCTTTGTCAAATTTCTCTTGAGGGTGTTTTCCAAGAACAAACCCCTCACAAATTTCTTTGGAGAAGTGGATGTCGGGTAGACCATCAACCATTCCCTGCTTGCTAAGTTGTAGCAAATATTTGAAATTTAAATTCCCAAACCTTTCGGGCCATATCCTATTGTTTTCATTAGCATGGGTAAGTAGTAATGCAAAAACTAGTTCAATAAATTCAGAAATTGTGTAGAGTCTAGATTGATAATTTACCTCACCGTTAGAAACCCTAGAATTAATTTGCATGTCATAGATATACACTACATCAGGTGTGAATATGACTCTCTTTCCAGTGTCGGATTTTTTCATCTGATACATGGAGAGAAGATTGACAGAAAGTTTGGGAACGTGTAGCACATTCTCAAAGCTTTCGTTTGTGAATTCAATTCTTCCTTTGTCGGTGACCTCGACTGGAGAGTTGTCCACCATCAGAATAGGAGGACCTTTGCATGCATCCAATGAAGAATATACTTCTTTTGTGGCATCCATGTGGTGCGATGCACTTGAATCTAAGATCCAAGCATCGAGAGAGGAGTTGATGGAAATCAAAGCATGGATAGAATTGCCTTCCTTGAGATTCTGATATTTTGGCTTCTTCTTCTTGGCACCCTCGAGGATGTGATCTCGAAGGTTGTTTTTCTAAAGTATTTGGAAATATCCAAGGTTATTTTGCTGAAGTATTTGGGCCATTTGATCTATCTATTTTTGCATACATGTGGATTCTGGATAGAATCCTTTATGGTAGTAAGTGAATTTCTCCCCTTTTCTTCCCTTTCCACCTTTGGATATGGGGGCATCGTTGAAGGGTTTTGAGTACCCTTCCTTCATGGGATTTGGATGTGATTTCCTTTTTTCTTTGTCTTTATATTTCTGATATTGATGACCTCTACCATATTGCATAGTAAATGCATGCACCTTTGGGCCTTTGATTTTGCCAATATTGATGAGCTTGTTCTTCTCTCCTGTCAGAGACTCGATAAAGGCCTCAAGAGAGGACATCACCCAGGTGGCTCTAGAGTTTAGCCTAACTGAATGAAATGTAGATACAAACACTGAGTATTCCAGACCAAGTTTGGAGAGAATGGTAAGGAACATTTGTTTATCCTCATTATATTTATCAACCCCACAAGCCTTGAATTGCGACAACAAATCCTTATATTTGGTAAAGAAATATTGGATATTGTCGAAAATGTTTGGATCCAAAGTGAGAAACTCAACCTTGAGCATGTGTCCCCTCATCGCGTCCTATTTTTCAAAAATCCCTTCCATGGTGGTCCAAGATTCATTAGGATTTTTACAAGAGGATATGTGAAAGAGGAGTTCAGGATAAATGAGACTTGTTGTTGGATTAATCGATAAATGTGGACATGAACTGATCTCCCTAGACCCACCTAGATATAGAACAAAACAAGAGGACATGATGCTTTCCCTAAGCTCTAATCATTGAATATACTATCAAGCAAGAGATGAGCGACATACCGTTTAAATATTGCTTCCTTGTATCTTTGTTGTCCTTGATATACTCCGGTGCTCTTGTGATATTGGATCGGCAAGGGAACACAAGACAACCAAAGTGAAAGAAACAATAGTATATTCAATGAAAACTTATGCATGTGATCAAGGAATCATACAATAAAATGAGAATGGTTTTATGGGAAAGAAACATGCCACTGCATTATATTAAATAAAAGTGGAAGATACAACCAAAAGCCTTGATGTTGCAAGGTCCCCTTTCAGTGGCCCTTTTCTCCAACACACACACTTGATCCAAACTTGAATGAAGAAGATCCACAATGACTTGATGAACCAAGATGAATCCCTCAAGCATGAACTAAAGTAGAATTTCTCATACAATTATTAGCCTATTCAACCTTCATTGACCTTATCCTTTTGCATGAGAAATCCCTCTTTATATAGGGGAAAGAGAGATGGTTAAAGAGATTAGGATGATCCCACCAAATTAGAGAAGCAAGTAAGATCCCATCTATTCAGAAGCCACCTTATCTTCTAGAAGATCCCCTTGTAGAACTTTCATGAAGCTCGACCTTTTCTTAGTCTTTTAGCATTGTCACAACCTAGCTATAGGATAGCCTGCAGAGACATTGCAAACCAATTTTAGGGCAGAGTGCGGTGATCAAGCCTCACTACACCCTGAGTATAGTGCAGCCTGCGGGGATCTTCTTTAATAGGGTTTTTGAGAAGAGAAATCCAGTGAATTTTATCATGAAGGAAAGATCTTTTGGGAACATGAACACATGCTGTAAAAGGATCACTGGGGTGAAAAAAATAATGTGTAATAGAATGGCCCCCAAAGTATGAGGCTGGAACTCATGACAACCGAAATACTTTGTAGAATGTGTGTGTGTCGGAAACAAGAAGCGCACCAATTGGAAACCTGCAAACAACCAAGCATCTACATAATATCATATCATTTCTAAGGTAGGCATTCCCATGATCATACTACAAGTTATTTAAATCATAAATGTCAGTCATGGCCACCAATCATACACTGTGGGTCCATGTCATCAAGATTCTACATAGCCACTAGGAATACACTGTGGATTTATTCTCTAGAAAACTCAATTTTAGAAATAGCCACGAGACATACAAAGTGGATATATGTGTCAATACAAATCATAAACTCCATCGCAACTTGGACCAAAATGATAAGATCCAGGGTCTTCAATTTCGATGTCCGTAAGTACAAATCTAGCCATGTGATTATAGGTGGTGTCGAGCTGCAGATATACCATGTAAATCAACATTTAATTGTCAACCCGGGAAGGTAGACTTAGAGGAACCAGCACAGGAAATGCAGGGCTGAAGAGGGGGTTTAAAGGATGCCAAGCTACTCTCTGAACTGCTAAAAGAA
>SNQJ01S0157965.1:0-32189 GCA_010110895.2 Picea sitchensis
ACATTGCAAATCTATTTTTAAAATAAATTGTTTGAATTCATGCGTTACCTAAAAGTATTGTTTTAGATAGAGATACCAAATTTGTTGGTCATTTATGGATAACCCTATGGAAGAATTTGGGGACAAATTTATCTTTTAGCTTCGCATATCACCCTCGGATGAATGGACAGACTGAGGTGGTAAATTGATGTCTGGGGGACTTATTAAGGAGTTTAGTAACTGAACACCATAGTTAGTGGGATCAGATTCTGCCACAAGTGGAATTTGCATATAATGACTTGCCTAATAGTTGCAAAAGACAAAGGCCATTTAAGATAATGTACAGAATGCAACCGAGGGGAGTATTTGAGTTGAGAGACTTAGAGTAGATTGAGTTCAGGAGTGATAGAGCAGAAGATTTTTCATAAGATATGCAGGAGCTCCATAGTAAGATTAAAGAGCGATATCAAAGTTCTAGCGAGGAATACAATAACAAAGAATATCATCACATAAGAGAATTTCAATTTGAAGTGGGATATTTATTTTTGTCACACCTCAGACAAAAAACATTCCCAAGGGGAACATATAATAAACTGAAGATGAAAAAGATAAGACCATGTTAGATTTTGCGGAAGTTTGAGGCAAATGATTATGAGATAGAATTGCTAGATGATGTGGGCATATCACCCATATTCAACATAGAATATTTGTACCCTTACAGAGCATATGAAGCGAGAGCATAAGAGAATCAGAGGGAAATTCATGGTGCAAACATATGTCTGTACCTGAAAAGCCGCAGATGGAAAATATGATTGATCACAGAGTTCGAAAGAACACCTAGAGGAAGATATATCTTGAATATTCGACAAAGTGGAAGGGACACCCGATGGAGGATGTTCGTTGGGAAAGTGAAGAAGATATTCAGAAACATGGACAGATGGTGCAAAAGCTCATGGAAATGAGTCCATGAATTTTTTAGCCAGAGGAGTATGATGTAGGAGCATTGACAGCAAAGCATGAGTGGAGAATAGATGGATATGCCAACACACATTTTGAATTTCAAAAGAAAACACATTAATGTAATAGCTGGAAGGATGAATTTTCTATTAATGTTTTGGGGAATTGTAATATAGCTCTTGAGAGTTTATCTCATATCTCAGTCGTGGAAATTTATTGTAATAAATGTAAAGTAGATGGTAGTATTTAATTTGATAATACAACTTAGAGTAGTAGGAGGGAAAACTCAAGAAAAATCCCTCGTATGTATTGTATTATCATTCTCATTGTAGTAGGTTGTAGAGCAAGAGAGAATAGGAGAATAGAGAAGAACAAATATTGTAGAAGTTGTATGAGAAGATAGTTTTTGTTATTGAGACCATGTACATAAGCACTTGAATAAATATACGAATGATTTGATCCAATTCCATGGTGTAATATGGTTGTTGTGTGTATCTATTGAATGGTATGTTTACAACTTACTTATATTATTTGTTATTCATTTCTATGAATGTTGTGTGTCTGTATGTGATTTCATGTTGAATGTATGAAGTCCGTTAGAAGAGTATAAGTTTCAATTGTTTCTCTTCCTAAGAATTCCTGCAAGGAGTGCGTTGACATGTTTCTAATTTTTAGCCCAGAAAGCTCAAGAGAGATATCATTGATCTTATATCTATAGAGTGAAAGTATAGCACATAGTCATGCAAGGTGTGTGCAGGCTGATCAGAGTCTTAGACTTCTCCAACCCAAGGGAGTGGTTGAATAAATTATGGTGCAAGGACTACGCAAACTTGGAGTGGTTGAACAACCAGAGGTTATTGTGAAAGCGACAAGGTGTGCATGCAGGATTCCTTAGAATCCCAGAGTTTGCAGAAAGAATCAAGAACAGGAAGGATAGAGATGTGGAATATTTCGAAGGAAGGAAGAGGGTTGAAGTCACCTCGTGGAAACAAGCTCAGAAGGGTTGACACCCAATTATTTGGCCAGGATCCATTTAGAGGCCGGATGGATGGTACAAACTCCTGGAGGGAGAAGTGTCGATATCTTTGAGTCATCAGATCCAGTAAATCTATGAAGAGGATAAGGGTCAAGAGTCATTCAACACTCGAAATCTCATTCAATATAGTGGGCCTTTAATATAGCGGAGGAAGTTGCTCTCGCAAATCCTGAAACACGAAGTTTTTATTTGCAAATAAAGGGTCTGGAGAATTGTATCATGGGGAGTCGTGGACCATCGATCTCACATAGTGAATTTCAGATTTCGGGGATTAGAAGAGTCAGGGTAACTCACAATATAATACTTGAGATCATGAAGTGTGAAGAATTTTTTTGGTTAGGCCTGTGGTCACCATCGGTGGTCACATGAGGGGATATTGTGCCTAGTGCTTGGTCGCACGACGAAGTTTGTAAAAGGACCTGTGGTTTTATTTTTTGAAGTTTAAATATCCATAGGCCTGGAGGTCAAAATACCCTGTCGAGGTAGGGGTTCTACATCACTAATTTTCTTGTTGACATAAGGGTCTTATTGAAGGAAGAAGGATTCAAAAATGAATCATAACATTCAACATCTTTTTTTTAAGGTGTTTTATTTATCTTTGATAGTTTGTGTATTCTTGGTGGTTTATGAATTAATTTTCATGGTTGATAAAGAATATCTTCCATAGTCAAGTGGCATCATTTTGTGGAAAGTTGATCTAGATCATTAGTTTCTATTTTATTTCACTATCATATTCTTTTTGTATGGTGCCCATCAGAGACTTCTAAATTTGACTTTGTTCCATACCCTCGCATGGGTTTGTAAAATAGAAATACATTTTTGTATCTCAGAATGAAATAAAATTAGATTATTGTTCTGTCTCATACATGTGTTTTCATGACTTGGTTCTTCCTTTCGCTTTTGTCTCTAGGTTTACTTTATATTAAAATGTGTATACATTTATATATATTTGTTTAAATTTTGTTTTTATTGCATCATATACAAATCATAAAATCAACCTTGATCCATTGTAATTAATACTCATGGATTGAGTGAATGTTTTGAGGCTATAAACCCCCGGTGGCATTCCCAACTATCTTGCCTTAACTAGGCAATATCTGAAAATGATTGAGTGAGGTAATCCATAACTTTTCCTCAACATTTATTTGATGACCATACTTGGGAGATCTTCCATATCACTCTGGTTGATTGTATTCATGATTATCTTTGAATCTTTATGGGTTTTTTTTAATACTCTTTGATTGATTTTTTTTCATGATAGTACCTTCTACAAGGCAACCTAATATTGAACATGGTATTAAAGACCAGAATAGCATTGCCTTGACCTTATTCAATACTATCGTAGAAAATTCTAGTATATGGGTTGAGCTTGAACTCTCTTAGGAAGTATTTGAACAAGATATAAGTATTTGTGAACATTGGGAAGTTAGGCAAAGGTAGCCTAGAAATCAGTAGTAACCCCCCTTTTCCTTATTCTTTGGCCTTCTTTTTTATTTCCTCAAATACTCTTATTTCTATAATAAGGAGAGGATTGTTCCCTGAATCTACTCCTGTCATTGAAATAAGAAGGAGGAAATCTGTTTTGTCGACCCAAGAAAGCACTCTGAGGAGGACTTTGTCTGATTTTTCCAACTCACCTTTTTCACCCTTACACCTCACTTTCAAAATAGAATCTGTAGGTGGTTCTAGTGGTTTTAGAGGTGATTCATCATCCCAACCTTCAACCTCATCAGTAATTGGCATTATATATAGTCATCAAGTTCCTATCCAATCTGCTACCAACCCTGCTAAAGTTATAAAGAAATACATGCTTTTTTAGTTTGAGGAAGATGCTACGAGCACCCCATGGCATGTATATTATCCCTTGAATCTATCACTTTATACTCATATGTTACCCAAGTTTAAAGGGCATCTTCCTAAGTTCTCGGGGAATAATATTGTTTCTAAAAACAAATCAATAGTGGCATTTTCTAATGCTTGTCATAATATCGGGGATAATGATAATGATACATGCATGCACTTATTTATCAACTCCCTTGAAGGAAAAGTGACATTTGATTTTCTTTATCTCCCTCAAAAAATTCTTTCCACTTGGGAATATTTGGTTTATTGGTTCAATTCCACTTATGGACAATACAAGTGCCCGAATGAACAGTTAAGGGAATATAACAATATTTCTTACAAAGATGGTGAGACTATTATGTCCTTTAACCTTCGCTTCACCAAATTGTACAATCAAATCCATGAACTAATCCACCCCCAAAATTAATCCTCCTTCATGCATTATTACAATGCGCTTCCCTATCCTTATCATCATAAGCTCGAAGAAAAGGCTATTGACAATATTGGCTCTGATCTCTACACTTAACTATAGTACGAAGAGAAACTTGAAAGAACATATCTCCCTAAAGGAGAATCAGTCAAACAAATAGATATTTCTTCCCTCCTACAACTTGTGCAAGATATGAACAATCGGATGATAGCCTATGATCGAAAGGGGAATTTTCTCTCACTTACTCTTAGGACATATTCTTCTTCTGCAGTGCCTTATAGGACTACAAATGAAAACAATTTTCATCCCAAAGCCATTATGTCTGGAAGTTGGTGTAACTTGTGTGAAGAAAATCATGAAGAAAGTACTTGTCAAGTTAATAATAGTTCCAAAGATAAAATCGTTGGAAAGAAGCCCAAAACCACTATTGTTGTTCTAGATTGGGAAGAACTAGAAGATGTTATGATAATAAATACTAGGAACAAATCTTATGCTCCTAAAGGGAAATACGATCGTCCTCTTACTTCTTCCACTCTAGCCTCATATCCACAAGGTATTAATGTACAAACTGTCAAAATTCATGAAAGTCAAGGAGTTCCTTGTTGGATTACTAAGAGGGGGGATGAATCAGAAATAGAGCAATCTAATCCTTTTTAACCATATAATGCAAGCGTTATATCAATGTAGCATTATCATCCAATATTTGCAGGGTAAATAAATAATGAACAAATGAACAATGATAGACATACACAATACACCTGTGTTTTTATGTGGAAACCCAAATCGGAAGAAAACCACATAATGTTTTTTCTTATATGTCTTGAAGAATTACATTCATTGGAAGCACCAACTTTCTTTGTTTTGCAACTGCAACTGGAAGAAGGATCCAACCCCCTACTTTCTTAGGCTACAACTTGAGGGAAGATCCAAATCCCCAATTCTCTGGCTACAACCCAAAGGAGGCTACAACCCCCTATGTTCTCCGCCTACAACCGGAAGGTGGCTACAACCACCCGTCCTTTCCCCGTCCAACCACCCTGAATTATAATTAGAATGATGGAACCACTGTCACACTATCACTGTGAGATATATTGTTGCAAACCTGTACCAATCAAATTTCACCAAAAATCCTATACCAATAAACTTAACCATGAATAAACCATGCATCAACATGTACCCCAACATGTAATCAACCTGTACCATAAACAAGTGCATCAACCATGCACCAAACTGTACCTCAACCTCAACCAAAATCCCTCACCAATTTCATAATCCAAATCTGTTTTGTAACTCTGTAATACACCTAGTGTATATGATCACATATCTGCAAACCTTCCTTAACTTTAACAACAAGAGACTAGCATTTTCATCAAACTTTACTTTAGTCTCACATGACTAGTTTTGGATTAGTCAACAACCGTAACTTGAAATAATCATAAGTATGTACCTGTAATGAAAAAAGATCTGAAAATAGTACACAGTGTTCTTCAGTGTGGTTTATACAATTACTCCAGGTGTCACTACTTGGAACCTCTCAGAAAATGAGTTCTAGAAAAAATGGCACACCTTGTTGAATTCAGGCTTATTCTAGAGAGAGAACTTGTAGAGCGTGCCCCGCAAAGAATATTTGTTGTATGGATATGAAAATTGTACACACAATAATATAGATTGTACTCTAACCAACAAATTTTTTCTTACTGAATTTGGATCTATTATGAATAATCTATGACATTTTTACCTGAAACACATGTTTTAGACTAGTTTGAGGACTAGCCACAAACCCTATTTTCCACGGAGTGTAACTCCAAAAATACAACGACCCACAAGATTAAATTTGTAACACAACTACTTGGATATGTTTCCTCAATGGGCTCCCAATTTCACGGTCTAAATCATTCTATAAAAAATAGTTATTGCAAAAATTGTGAGATGACTTGTAAATAACAGACCTTAAAAAGCATCATCAAAAAAATTTATCCTCCCTTTAATTTTGACCTTCTTTACTTTACCTTCCCTCTGAAATTCATCTTATATATCCTTTGGTTACCTCAATCACCTGTAGATATTCAATATGCTCATGTGTGATTGAAATTAGAGAGCCTTGCCTCTTATTTATACTTTCATGTAGCTTCCTTAGAAGCATCTTCTAGACCACTTTGTCCATGAATTGACAACTATGGAGTTATGTTTTGTATTTTTTCTCTCTCTTGTTACTTAAATGATACAAGTCAAAATGTGAAGGTAGCCACTTTTTCCACATAGTCACTTATGTCCAACTTTGCCCAATTTGTCACTTGTCCATATATCCAATAACGACTTGACTACTTAACCCATTTTCCTCATTTTAGGTTTAACCTTATTATAACCACTTTCCATAATTAGAAATTTATCCATTTCCTTTATTATTTAAATAATCCTCCTTGACTTTTTCACTTCACTTTATTATTTAAATAATCCTCGAATTTGTCACTTCACTTTATTGTTTAAATAATCCTCTTTGAATTTGTCACTTCACTTTATTATTTAAATAATCCTCTTTGACTTTGTCACTTCACTTTATTATTTAAATAACTTATTCTTTGCAACCACTTTGACTTAATTGACCTTTTGGGGCTTCAAGCCAACATATGAGGGTCCTTCAACTTCGTAAGGCCATAACTCTCAAACCGTGAGGAGTTATGTGACGTTCCACATACCACCAGAAATGACATGACATATACTATCCATATAGAATAGTCTTACCTTCAAATATATAAAAACCCATACCATTATACATCAAACAAACCTGGGTCCATTACCCAAATCTTTGTGCTACCAGAATTCTCTACTGGACTTTCTTCAAGGGTTGACATCAATGAAAACCAACCCCATTAATAAAAAAAATCCCCCTTTGGCATTGATGGAAACACTCTAATGCAATACTGAAATCATATCACTCATGCGCCCCATGGAACCATGCATGCATCTCTGTGACCAATTCTCCCCCTGAAACCATGCCTCTGTCCTCTGCATTTGATAAATATCTCCCCCTTTGTCATCAATGGAAAATTTATCTTTCCATTCGGGTCTGCTCCCCCTAACCAACTCTTCTGATCTCACAACTTGAATTTTCCTCTTTATGGTGTTTCCTCATGTACATCTAATACATATAATATAAGCATTCAAAAGCATTCATTTTGGAGTATAAATGAATCCGAGTCTCTGGCAAAGATACTCAAATACTTCCCGTGGAAGAGGTTTTGAAAATATGTATGCCACTTGTTCTTTTGTTCCCACATATTAAACTATGATGTTCTTTTCTATAACATGTTCCCATAGAAAGGGATACTTGATTTAAATGTGCTTCATATTGGATTCCATCACTAGGTTTTTGAGATATCGATGGCACTTGTATTATCACAATAGATTGGAATGGTCTCATCATACTCAACCTGTATATCTGTCAAAGTTTGTTTCATCCATAGAAATGGTGTACAACATGTTGCTACTGCAATCTACTCTACCTCGACTATAGATAAACATACTAATGATTGTTTCTTTCTTAGCCATGATACTAAACACTCACCCAAGTAGAATGTTGCTCTTCTAGTGCTTCGTCGGTCATCAATGAAACCTTCCCAATCTGGATCTGTGTAGGCAATAAGTGATATAGCCTTTCCTTTTGTATTCCATAATCCAAACTCTTATGTTCCTTTGAGATATCTGAAAATCCTCTTCACTGCTAATACATGTGATTCATTTTCCGTTGCTTGTAATCGTGCCACCAGTCCAACTGCCTGCATTACATATGGTTTGGATGCTGTCACATATAGTAGGCTACCAATCATTGACATGTATTGTCTCTGATCTGTAGACTTTCAATCATCATATTTTCTCAACTTGTAACTGGTTTGCATGGGAGTGATAGCTGGTTTGCAATCTTCCATTCTAAACCTCTTTATCATTTCTCTAATATACTTGGTTTGATAAATAAAAATTCCTTGGTTTCTTTGACATATCTAAAGACCTAGAAAGAAGGATAGTTCTCCAAGTAATGACAATTCAATTTTATCTTGCATGTCATTTGCAAATTTATGGCTTAACCTGTCATCAGTACTTCCAAAAATAATATCATCAACAGAAAATTCAATTAATAAAATACTATCTTGAGTTACCTTGATGTGGAGGTTGTTGTCTTCACTTCCTTTTGTGAACCCTTCCTATTGTAGATATTTATCTAGTCTATAGTACCATGCTCTAGGAGCCTTTTTTAGACCATACAAGGCCTTCTTTAATTTACACACATAATATGCATTCTCTGACAACTGAACTCCTACTAGTTGTTCAATGTAGAATTCTTCTTCAAGTTTTTAATTCAGGAAAGATGATTTTACGTCCATATGATACACTTTAATATTTTTGGATCATGCATAAGCTAAAATAAATTGGATTGCTTCCATTTTGGAAATTGGGGAAAATGTCTCTTCAAAGTCGATTCCTTCAACCTGTGCATATCCTTTACATACCAATCTAGCTTTGTTCCCTGTAACCTGTCCATATTCACTCAATTTATTCCTGTATACCCACTTTCTGTCGATCACATTCTTATATTTTGGTCTTGGAACCCATTCCCAAGTGTCAGTTTTCTCTATTTGATCCAATTCTTCATCCATGGACTTATTCCAAAATCTATCCTTGTTGGCCTCTTCAAAACAGGTTGGTTCAATTGTATATGAGAGTGATAGGTGCATTTGTTCTAGTGAACTGATTCTTCTTATGGTCTCAACTCCTGCATCTATGTTTTTGATAATCTGATCTGAAGGATGATTCTTCTATACTCAAATGCTAGATGTCTTTGGAGGCACTTTCTGAACTTTCTCTTCTTCTTTTGTCGGATCCTCTTCATCTTCCCCTTATACTTCTTTTTCATATTTTGCTTATTCTTCGTAAAGTTGTTCCATTGATTTATTTTCTTCTTCCTTTAATTCTTGTCTACCTGTTTCATCAATTGTTACGTTGATGATTTCCACAAATTTGTTCAATCTCAGGTTGTAACACTTGTATTATTTCCTTGTACTTGAGTAACCAACAAGTACTCCTTTTTCTACATGAGATTTAAACTTTCCCATTCTTCCATCTTCTCTTTTGATGTGGCATTTGCTTCAAAAAACTATGAAGTGATTCACATTTGCTAGTCTTCCTTTCCATAGCTCGTAGGGAGTTTTGTTAGTTTTTTTTTCTTAGCATTACTTTGTTTTGAATGTGAACGATTGTATGCACTACCTGTTTCCAAAAGATATATGTCAATTTGGAATCCATTATCATTGTTCAAGCCATTTCCTATACTATCCTATTCTTTCTTTCAACAACTCCATTATGTTGAGGTGTCCTAGGAATAGAGAATTTCCTCTTTATTCCATGCTTTCTAAAGTAGTCCATAAATTCCTTTCAAGTGAACTCTCCTCCATTATCAGATATCAAGCATTTTATTTTTGAGTCCATTGAATTTTCAACCATTTCCTTGTGGACCTTGAAGTTTTCAAAAGCTTCYGACTTATTTCCGAGAAAGAAAATTGCAGTCATTCTTGTATAATCATCAACTAATAAGTTAAASTATTTCTCACCTTTTAAACCCTTTGTTTTAGTTGGTCCAACTAGATCAATATGCAAAATTTCTAGTGTTCTTGTTGTTGAATATTSTTTTAATTTAAACCTAGTATTTGTTTTCTTTCCTTGTTGACAATGCTTGCATAAAGTGTTGGTTCGTTTCATGATCCAGGGAATTTCTCTAACTGCTTCCCTTTTTCTGACTTTGACAAGGTTATCAAAATGTATGTGACCCATTCTTTTGTGCCATAGCCAACATTCATCTTATTTTCCTAGGAAACACTTTTCATTTCCAATTTCACTTAATACATATATGTTGCTTGAAGTTGTTGCAACTCTTGCAATCAATTTTCTTGAACTTTATTTTCTTATCTCGCACTTTTGTGAATCAAAAGTAACTTTATGACCTCGGTCACAAATTTCAATCACATTTAGAATATTATGTTTCATATCTTCTACTAGTAGAACATTTTCTTCCTTGGTATTCTTGTTCCCAATTCTGAATGTTTCTTTTCCAATGATTTTAGCTGAATCATCATTTTCGAAGGAGATTGATCCATCTCTTTACTTTATTAATGTAATAAACCTGTCTCTATCACCTGTCATGTGTTTTGAACATCCATTGTCAACATACCAACCACGTTTCTTCTGCTTATCTTGTAGAGCATATGTGCATTCTTAATTGCTATATTGATTATGATTTCTTATCCATGTCCTTTTCTGAGGTTCCTGTATGTGACTATTGTTTTTCTATTGTGGTTCTCTAGGAGGGACTGTTATTCTGCAATATTTAGCCATGTGTCCAAAGTTTTTACATTTTTATCCTTCCACTTCAGTGCTCAAAGATTCAAACATGTTGTAACTTCTTCTTTGTGTTTCACTAGGCCTTCTTGGACAACCCTTTTGTATATGAATTTCAAAGTTGTTTATGTTCATGTTGTTAGCTCTGCAATTCACAACTTTATGTTCAAAATTATTACATGCATAACATAAACCAAAAAAGATAGTTTGATACCTAGGAGTTGAAGATCTTATGAATGTAGGTACTCTTATGAATCCTTCTTCTTCCTGAGGCCTATTTGTTTATATCGGTCATTGATTCTGAAATTTGAATCTTCTCGGTGGAGGAGTGTCACTGTAATTTTCTTTGACCTTCCTATCCCCTTTGATTTTTTCTGCATAACGTTTTGGATATGTTTCTTATTCTGTTGTTTTGGATCTTGATCCCTTTTCTTTCTGATTGTATCCATGTCCAGACTTGTCATGATGATGTTTTTGACTACTGATAATGTCATTCAAAAATTTTGAGTTGTTCTGGATATTTTTATTTTGAAGATCCTTTCTTAATGTGACAATTTATGCTTCCAAATTTCCAATGATCCTGTCTCTTCCTTCTAGATGTTCTTTGAGTGCTTCTTCAATTCTTTTATATTCTTCAATTTGAGCCTTAAAATTTGTGATCATTTGTTCTACTTCCTGAGTGTCTTCTTTCTTGTCTAGTTTCGCTTGTAGTTTCTTATTTTTCTTCTTTTCTATTCTGATAACTTCTATGACACACACCAATTCTTCTCGGTAGTCATCTTTTGCCTCTGCATATTCTTTTTCGACCTCTTCATATTCTTCTTTGGCCTCTACATATTCTTATTTGAAGTCTTCTTTATTAGATTCTTCTACTTCCATAAATAAAACTCTTTCTGTCTCACATTCACTGACTTCATCTTCATCTAATGATGAGATGTCTTCTTTGGTGCATAAGATTTTCCTGAAAACTTTCTTTGCGATTCTTTTTTCTTTATATGTTTGTTTTCTATTTGAGTAACCTTCATCATTTCTTTTGTTCTTATGAGGACGTTTTTTAGCAAAATGACCAATACTGTCACAATTAAAACAAATCAAAGAAAGATTACCTCTATATGAGACGTTATTGTTGCTGCTATGTTCTTTTTCTTTTTTATTTCCCTTTTGGTTTGACCTTTTGGATGCTATGAAGGCTTCTTCTTTTATATCTGGATTTTCCTGTTCAGTTCTCACTTCATATGTTGTGAAGATTCCATGTAGTTCGTCCATTCTTATTGAGTTTAGATCTTCTCTTTATTCTAGTGTTGATATCTTAGGGTCAAATATCATAGGAAGAGATCTTAGTACATTTTGAGAAATTACAGATTCTTTGATTTCTTCTCCCAATCCGAAGATTGCATTTACTAATTCGTCGACTTGTAAAAGGTAATCTGCAATATTCTCATCTTCCTTCATATTTAGTTGTTCGAACTGACCTTTGTAAGTTTTAATCTTTGCTGCTTTGACTTTTGAATCTCCTTTATAAGTATTTCGAAGTTTTTCCCAAATCTCTTTAGAAGATTTAAAATGTGAAACTTAGGTGAATACCGATTCTCCAAGACCATTTAGAAGTGAATTTGTAGATTTGGAATTATTGTGACCAAGTTTCATTGCTTTATCATTTGTCGATGAAACTTTTGGTGCTGTGAATTCATCTACAATTGATTGTCAAATGTCAAATCCTTGTGCATGTATATATTTATTCATCCTTATGCTCCAAAATGCATACTTTTGTCCATAAAACTATGGTGTTCCATTTTTATACATGTTGTTTCTCTCCATGATCTACCTTTCGGTGGTTAAACCGATTTCTGAGGGAACCTGATCTCATACCAATTGTTGGATTACTGTGAGGGGGGGTGAATTAGTAATGGATAAATATAATATTTTTTAACCATATAATGCAAGTGTTATATCAATGTAGCAATATCATCCAATATTTGTAGAGTAAATAAACAATGAACAAATGAACAATCATACACATACACAATATGCCAATTTTTTTATATGGAAACTCAAAGCGGGAGAAAACCAGATAATTTGTTTTCTTATATGTCTTGAAGAATTACATTCATTGGAAGCAAAAACTTCCTTTGTTTTCCAGCTGTAACTGGAAGGAGGCTCCAACCCCCTATTTTTTCAGGCTACAACCTCAGGGAAGATCCAAATCCTCAATTCTTTATGTATAACCAGAAGCAAGCTAAAACCCCCTATGTTCTCTGCCTACAACCAGAAGGTGGATACAACTTCATGTGCTTGCCCCATTCAACCTTCCTAAGGTATAAGTAGAATGATGGAACCACTGTCACACTATCACTGTGAGATATATTGTCGTAAACCTATACCAATCAACCTACACAAAACAATCTGTACCAATAAACTGAACCATACATCAACCTGTACCTGAACCTATAATTAGCATGTACCATAGATAAGTGTGTCAATCATGCACCAACCTGTACCTCAACCTCAACCAAAATCCCTCATYAATTTCATCATCCAAATCTGATTGGTAACTTTGTCATAGACTTGGTGTATATGATCACATACCTCGAAACCTTCCTTAACTTTAACAACAAGAGACTATCATTTTCATCAAACTTTACTTTAGTCTCACATGACTAGTTTTGGATTAGTCAACAACCCTAGCTTGAAATAATCATAACTATGTACATGTAATGAATAAAGATCTGAAAGTAGTACACAATGTTCTTGAGTGTGTTTTATGGAATTCATCTAGGTGTCACGACTTGGAACCTCTCATAAAATGAGTTATCACAAAAATGGCATACCCTGTTGAATTTTGGCTTATTCTAGAGAGTGAACTTGTAGAGCATGCCTCACACAGATTGTTTGCTATATGGATATGAAAATTGTACACAGAATACTACAGATTGTACTCTAACTAACACATTTGTTCTTACTGAATTTGGATCTTTCATGAAGAAGTTATGATGTTTTTACCCAAAACACATGTTTTAGACTAGTTTCAGGACTAGCCACAAACCCTATTTTCCACACACTGTAACTCCAAAAACACAAAGACTCATAAGTTGGAATTTGTACCACAACTACTTGGATATGTTTCCTCAATGGCCTCCCAATTTCACAGTTTGAATCATTATGGAAAAAAAATTATTGCAAAAATGGTGAGATGACCTGTAAATAGTATACCTTAGAAGCATCATCAAAATAATTTATCCTCCCTTGAATTTCGGCCTTCTTTACTTCACCTTCCATCTGAAATTTGGATTATATATCATTTGGTTACCTCAGTCACCTGTAGATATTCAATATGCTCAAGTGTGATTGAAATGAGAGAGCCTTTCCTCTTATTTATACTTTCATGTAGCTTCCTTAGAGGCATCTTCTAAACCACTTTATCCACATAGCCACTTTGTCCACATAGTCACCTATGTCCAACTTTTCCCAATTTGCCACTTATCCATTTATCCAATAGCCACTTGAATACTTAAACCATTTCCCTCATTTTAGGGTTAACCTTCTTATAACAACTTTCCATAATTAGAAAGTTCTCTAGTTACTTTATTATTTAATTAATCCTCCTTGACTTTTTCACTTCACTTTATTATTTAAATAATCCTCATTGACTTTCTCACTTCACTTTATTATTTAAATAATCCTCTTTGACTTTGTCACTTCACTTTATTATTTAAATAATTTATTCTTTTCAAGAACTTTGACTTCTTTGACCTTTTAGGGCTTAAAGATAACAAATGAGGGTCCTCCAACTTTGTAAGTCCATAACTCTCAAACCGTGAGGAGTTATTTGACATTCCACATACCACTAAAAATGGCATGACTTGTACTATCCATATAGAATAGTATTACTTTCAAATATATCAAAACTCATACCATTATACATCAAACAAACTTGGGTCCATTACCCAAACCTTTGTGCTACCAGAATTCACTACCATACTTTCTTCAAGGGTTGAAATGAATGAAAACCAACCCAATTAATCAACCTTTATTCCTCTCTTCACTCTTCCAAGTATAACATCATTAACCAATTGGCTAATATCAAAGTTGATGCTACTATTTTGAACATGGTTTATGTGCCTAAACAACAAAATCACCTCAAGAATTTTATGGAAGGAAAATCATCTACCATAGCCAATATTTTTGAAGAGGCAAAAGAAAAGGATCCTGTTGTAAATAATATAGGTGTAAATAATTTTAGACACCCTGTAAAAAACCCTCCATTTTTTATTTCTGTAAAAATTATGGATAAGATAGCCCATTGTTTCCTAATCAATGGTGGTTCAGGTCCAAGTGTAATGTCAAAAATCATCATGGAAGATATAGGATTATCGTGTACTAAAAAAAAGTTAGATTCATGCTCTCCTAGAACAATTTGCAGCATTCATCTATAGGTGAAATCAAAGAAGTAACTTTAGTTTTGTGTGCACATCCAGAAATAAGGACAACCCTCAACATCTAAGTAATCAACATGCCAGTAAGAAACTATTCTATTATCTTAGGAATAGATTGGAAATCCCTAATAGGTGAATATATTTCGCTTGATGGAACACACTTATTCGTTCCCTAGAATGGAAAGAATATTATAGTTCTAAGAGAAGGAATAATTTCACCATACATACATAGCATTCTTCAACTGAATTTAAACTATCTTGAGGATGAATTGGGAGTGTACTCTATCTTTACTGATGAGGGTGACACTACTCTGGAATAAATTTATTTAGAATATGGTATGTGGCACATGCATTTTGATGGCTCATTCTCAAATGAAGGCAACRGAGCTGTTATTATCTTGTACTCACCTATAGGTAAAATTCACAATTTTTCTTATAGGTTAGAGTTTTCTTGCACAAACAATGTCACTGAGTTTGAAGCCTTACTGCCAGGCATAAAAAATGCTTATAACCTCGGTTGTGGCCACCTTATAATATTTAGTGACTCTGAACTTGTTGTGAACCTGGTATGTAAAATCTATTGTCGTAGAAATAAGTTGATGAGGTGGTATACCAAAGTTGTTTGGATTCTTATCTTGAACCTATTATCATTTAACATAACTCATGTTAAAAGATAACTTAATTCAATGACTGATAGGTTATTTGTATTTGCGGTGTCTCCTACTCGAAAACTTCTACCTCAAAGACCTGATTGTACATTTCAATCTTTGTATTGTCCTCACATTCCTGATAATGTAGAATCATGGCAGGTTTTCCCTGATGATGAAGGCATCTTTGAATTCATACAAATTGAACCATTTAAGCCCAAGGAAATCATATCTATGGAAGACAACAAATTTCCAAAAGGCTTGAATCCTTTAGAGATTTCATTTTCGTCAAGTGATGTAAGAAATAAATAGATGAAAAGGGAAGGGGATTTGAAAAGAAAAGAGGGTGATACCATTTCCTTGAACCTTGGGACATCCAAATATCCAAAGATGGTTAAACTAGGTGCCCAATGTTCCAACGAAGAAAAGGAGAAATTCACAGAACTACTACGTGAATTTCAAGATGTTTTCTTAGGTTCATACGAGGATCTTCATGATTTTGATCCTACTGTCATACAACATGTCATTCCTATTCAGAAAGGGATAAAACCAGTTAGGCAAAAATAAAGACCCATTAACTTCGCGCTTGAATCTACTATTATAAATGAATTGGAATTTTTTTTTAAAGATGGTATAATCTTTCCAGTTAATTATTTTGAGTGGGTTTCAAATTTGGTTCTTATTAGGAAAATAATTGGATAGTTTTGATTATGCGTGGATTTTCACGCATTAAATAGAGCATGCATAAAAGATCATTTTCCTCCCGCTAATATGGAAAWGATTTTGCAACAGGTCACAGGCTCACAAATGGTGTCCTTACTTTATTTTTTCTCTGGATATAATCAATTCAAGGTAAAAAGGACTAATAAATAAAAAACCAGCTTTACTACACACTGGGGCACATTTTCTTATGAACGCATGCCTTTTTTCTTGTCTAATACAGGTTCCACTTTCCAGGGAGCTATGCAAAWATATTTTGACGATCTGATCGGTAAAATTATCCAAGTATATCTTCATGATTTGACTGTTTATTTGAGGAATCGATTATATCATTTCGATCATCCTAGAAAATTTCTCATGCGATGCAAAAAATTCGGCATTTCTTTAAATCCTTCTAAATCTATTTTTGGCATCACCAATGGAAAGATCCTTGGACATATCATTTCTGATTCAAGAATAAGCATATATCCCAAAATTATTACTGCTATTATGAACCTTCCTTCCCCCACTTCCAAAAAGGAGGTTCAAGCCTTTATGGGAATTATCAACTTTGTCCGTAGGTTTGTTCCTTATTTTTCTTTAATGGTTAAATAAATGCATAATAAACTAAAGAAAGATCAGTCTTTTTCTTGGACAGATGACGTCAGAAATTATTTCATAAGGATTAAGAAGGCAATCAATTCTGCATCGATTATGGAAAACCATACTTTGAGAAATATTTTATCATATACATGCATGCCACTGAGGAAATCGTTTCTACTATTCTCTTACAATATGATGACAATAATAATGAAAAAATTGTAGCATACATGAGCCAAATTTTATCAGACGATGAATTCAAGTACTCTTATATTGAGAAAAATGGTTTTTCTCTTGTTAAATCTATAGAGAAATTTTGCTACTTAATTCTAGGAAAACATACACAGGTAAAAGTCCTTTTTCCTACTGTCAAGTTTATGCTTTCACAAACGTATCTTTCAGGGAAGATTGAACATTGGCTTGTCAAGATTCAGGAGCATGATTTGACGATCATGACTTCAAAAACAATCAAGGGACGAGACTTATCCCTTCACTTAGCTCAACATGATGAAGCAAGTGAAGAACTTGATGATCAAGATAATCTTATTTCAGCATGTTTTATATTGATAATCAAACCCTTTATATTGTTGAACACCCATGGTATAAAAAATGGTGTATTACTTGCAATATCATAAATTCTTCGATGAATTAGATCCTCATTAGAGGAGAAGGCTCCGCCCTAAATCTTCCAGGTATATTATTTTAGGAGACTTTTTGTTCAAAAGGTCTGTTGATGGTATATTACTTCGATGTGTGAATAATGAGTAAGCACAAAAATTGTTACATGAAACTCATGGATCTTCAGATTATGTTATTCACGTTGGTGGCCACTTTTCTACTAAAGAAACTACTTTTAAAATCATAAGAAATGGTTACTATTGACCTTCAATTTTTTGAGATTCTTATAAATTCGCAAGATCTTATGATAAGTGCCAAACATTTGCTAGGAAATAACGACTTTCTGCTATGCCTTTGCAACTTGTTGTTCCACATTTTCCTTTTTCTAAATGGGGCCTAAAATTTATTGGTCCTATTCATCCTCCATCTTCTGCAGGGTATATTTTTATTTCGACAACCACTGATTATTTCACTAAGTGGACTAAAGTTGTCCCTCTTAGACAGTCAYAGGATGAACATGCAATTTCTTTCCTGGACTAAACATCGTCTCCAAATTTGGCATTCCTTTAGAGATTATTACAGATAATGGTCCCACTTTCATTTCCGCAAAATTGACTCAATTCCTATTCAAATTTGGAGTCAAACATTTCACTTGATTAACTTATTACACCCAAGGAAATGGGCAAGCTATGTCTACTAACAAAAATCTAGTTAGGATCATAAAGAGGCTCATAGAAGATAAGCCTCATTAATGGCACACCCTCCTCACTTACCCCCTTTGGACAAATCACACTACCACCAAGGTAAGCATAGGTTGCACCTCGGTCCTCCTTTCATCTTGTTTATGGTCATGAAGCCATTGTGCCTACTAAGATAGATATTTMTTCTCTATAKTTGATGCTACAGATTGAAGAATTTAATTCTTACAATGTCCCTCAAAGGATAAATGAACTATTAGCCTTAGAATAACAAATAATTTTTTCCTTGGAAAACATAAAGAGAAGACAACAAACTGTAAAGAAATATTTTAACAAATGCACAAAAACTGTCAAATTTAAGATAGGTGAAAAAGTCTTACTTTGGGACTCATCCCATGCTCACAGAGGAATACATTCAAAGTTTCATAAATTATGGCTAGGTCCTTTCAAAATCGCTTTTGTCCTAGGCACAAACTCTTACCTTTTAAATGATTTGGAAGAGCGATTGTTTTCTTATAGTACCAATGGTTCGCACTTGAAACATTATGTGGAACCAACTTGATTGATAAGCGCCATGTGGAAATCACTTATGTATATAGCTTTATGTTTCGTTGTTTTATTTCGCTTTGTCCAATTTAATTTTCGTTTTATAATGTTTCATTTTATTTTATTTTATTTTATGTCTATCAGAAATCAATTTTGGATCCATTTTGCCACAACAATGTCATTCTTTAAGTATTGTTGATCAATAACAATAAATTTTACACACCTATGATGATGTCCTCCTTTTAGACATCGTTCAAAATGATTTTTTCTTTCAGTATTGTTGTTATATAGATGATTTGGTATTCTTCCCTATTTTATGCTATCCCTTTCTTCCCTCCATCCTGAGATTCAAAGGATCATATCAGAAATATTCCCCGTAACAATTTTTTCTATGACTAATCAATTTTTTTGCATAAAGGACCAAACCCCCTCATACGTACCACTTTTCATGAGTTATTTCCAAAATCCCATCGTATTATTTCCCTTAAACCATCTTGTTCCCCCTGTTGCATAATCATTTTGGTCAATAATTCTTTGATCTATGTTCACCAATCTACGAAAATGGACATTCTCTGAGTTCTTAATCTATTGGATACAAATTTCCCTATGGAGTCGCCAGTTTTTTGACGGCGAAAAGTGCAACATAGGGTACCTTCTTAAAAATCGTTGCAATGCCTTATTATTTAATTATATTTAGTAATATACTAATGTGTGACTTGTGTGACTATGATGAAGAGACGACAGATATGTTTTATCTGCTTGTGACTTGGTTGTGAGATGATTTCTACAGTTTATTTTATTTTAAGTCTCTGTCAAAAAAATTGATCAAATGATGTTATGAGTGATGTGATCAAAAGATAAATGATGTTGTCTTTATATAACCGTCACACGTGTTATTATGTTGCATCTAGTTTGATAAAAGATCTAAACTCCATGCTTCAAGTTGTATGTGATATATGGTGTGGTGATTACCTTGCCTCCATGCTACAAGGATTGCACGCATTTGTTAAGAATTGGAAGTTTAAAGGTTGAACATGGTATCCATATCAAGTTTTGGATATATGTCACATTGGAGTTCTTGACAAAATTTGGTGCATTTTCTAAGTTTGAAACTTAGGAAAATTATGTTGTACCAAGCTTGCGATTAATTGTTAGTGGGTTGTGTGTTGTATGGTTAGCTTGCTCGTACTAGCTATGGATGAATGTGTAAGTGTAGATACGACGTGCAACAAATGAATGTTGGTCTAACCTACCTTGAGCCCGCCACCCTAGACATTTCACATTTTCTGTTGTTGGTTGTTGTTTCTCCACTTTGGTCGGCCGTGGAAGAGGTATACAAGCTTGATCGACTCTCCCTGGAAACATTTACATAGGTATGGGGTTTCTTGCTAATCCATCCATGAATATTTCACTCCTCTCTTTGATTAAGTCAACAGTTGTCTCTTGAGTTTCCTCGTTGTCTATGCATTTCCAAAGTTATGATATGTGGAATTTTTCGACTGTGTATGGACTATTAGTGAAGTTTGGTCTCTGTGGAATTTGTATTCAAGATATTCGCATCGAAAATTTGGGTGTTTCTTATTGTATCATATTGTTCATGATTTACCTATGGAAAGGGATATTGTTTGGGAAGTTCTCTGGCATGTCTTGCCTCTGGTTTTCTTTTGTTGATTCCTCTCTGTCTCATAGATACGTTATCACTACTCATGACCCGTGGGTTATTTGGAAACATTTCCTGTCATTTAATTGTGTGGTTCTCATGGCTATTGTGCCTGCGCCCTTGTATCAACTCTGTAAATATAAATGTGGAATTATGTGGTGGTGTTAATATTTTCATTCTCCCTTTGGCTAAACCCTCAACTTTGTCAACTCAGACACCTTCACCACATTACTATTGATAGTTTCATATTGAAACCTATATTTGGAAAATAGGGTGGAAGGTGGCCAACCTAGAATTTAGTAAAGGCATTGTTTGTGCTCTTTTTTGTCATGGGTTTAGTGGATTATTTGTTCTTCGAAGATGGAAAGAATGTTAATCCCACTCATCGTATGGTAATACAGTCAGTCCCGTGGAAATATTAGGGTGATGAAAGAATTGAAAAACCATTGTTTAAGGGATACGACCTACTGTGTGTTCGATTTTATGTGAAAATAATACCTCTGTGGATGAATTATATATGTGTTGAATGAGTTTTGCAAACCTAAATGAAAGGGAATTTTGAACGCCCATTTATTTGAAGTTTCAATATTGAATTGTGTTATACAAAGGTATCCATTATGTGGCCACTTCGTGGAACCATGCAGTGATTTAAAATGTATTGGTGTTGATATCATGGACCACAATCTGTCCTTTCCTCAACTATTTCTTATGATCATTGTGATTATTTTGATGTTTTGTCCCCTCAAATCTATTGTTCACATGATATGTTATTACTTTCGAATTTTTATTGGCCAATAAATTATCAAATTATTACTATGAAATACAAATTCTAAATGCAAATGAGCAGTCTTAAAGTGAAAACCAAGTTCTGGATTTTTCAAAATAGAGTGTTGAATTTTAATTTTGAAACATCAAGGGTTTTGAATTTTAATTGACGTTGAGGATGGCATTGTTTGATATATTAGAACAGTATCCACAAAAGTCCTTTCCATTATACTGTTTTATGAAAAATAAACTCCCTCCATTATCCCAATTACATGTTTTCAATCCTTGTTCTATTGTTACTCATTTATAAGGAAACATCTGTGTGGAAATAAAAGAGATGATGTGGAAGTTAATTTATGATTGGTATTCTGGGAGATGGTTGTATACACAATTTGATTTTTTTTTATTGCTTGAACAATATTCATAAATCTTTCCCCCTCCATGATATCACTTTATGCTAAATACAATCCCTCCATACTCCCAATGACCCTATCAATTCCATGATCGTATGGAAATTAATAAATGACATTTTTATTGATGGATTGCATGCGTTATGTAGTAAATTATAGAGCCAACTCTTGATTTATTTAATTTGAGTTTCATGTATGGGTTATTAATAACTTATCATGACTGATTAAATATTTCTATAGGATACATTTTTTCAGTAGAGGAAGTAATGGCCAAAATAATAGAGGCAGAGGTGACTGGAAGCGAGGCTATAGAAGGCCTCAGTTTTCTATCCACTTCAATGTTTATCCATGAGAGTTAAACCAATTGTTTCAAATTAGGTTTTTCAATTTGATTGGAAATGGTATATTGCATCCCCGACCTAAAATACCCCCATTTCAACCTCCTTAGAATTTTCTTGGCATTCCTGTTCCTCCACATGTGTCAATGCAACCCGAAGTTCCCACTAATGACGGTTAGAGAGAAATAGTCTACCAACCCATCTCTTAACACCGTGGCTGGAACATTGTGTCATCTCCTTTACCACCACCAATTAATCCTAATGCACAAATTTATCGTGTTGTTTCCCAGTACAGTCCTCACACACTAGCAAAAGATTAAAAACTAATATCTCAGAACCTGTGAAAGATAAAGGAAAAGCATCGGCCTCCCCCTCCAGTACATCCAAAAAATCTTCTAAATCTGTGTCTTCACGTCTCCACCTAAAATATGAATGCTCCCATGTGTTTAACGAAATACAACCCCAAGGGTCTAACCAACCAAGGGCTACCCCAAAAATGTCAAGAGCAGACAAGAGTGAGAAAAGGAAATATGGCTCACACAACAAAAAATATGGATTTTCAATGTATTTTTATGATATTCAATGATGGAGACAATGTTTAATGATTTTGAACATATCTTGGAAAGCAAGATTTATTTTGGATATTTTTTGTGGATAAGATGGATATATTGTTTTTTTGGGATATGGTCTTAAATTGTGTTGATATTTAAATATTCGACTTAAATGATATCCATCGAAGCTACAAGGGTGTTATAAGATCCAAATGATAAATTTTTTATTTTATTGTTGATGAGTGAAAAAGAGAATGATGGGAGTCACAATGGGTCCCACCTATTTAAGTTATTATTAATTAGACCCTTATTATATATTATTATTAATTATTTCTTCCCAAACTAATTAGTTAAGTTAATTTGACTTAACTAAAGAAAGTGGTTGAACTACCTCAACTTACTGAGAAAGAATAAAGGTTCACTGAGAGGAAGAAAC
The DNA here is from genome assembly GCA_010110895.2 of Picea sitchensis. Lineage (NCBI taxonomy): Eukaryota > Viridiplantae > Streptophyta > Pinopsida > Pinales > Pinaceae > Picea > Picea sitchensis. Next base: position 23,033 of record SNQJ01S0157965.1, read on the forward strand.
AAGGGGAGAAAAGAAAAGGAGAACTATAACAATAAGGTTTTCTTTCTAGTTAGTGAGATAACTTTAGTTTTCATTCATTTTCGAGTTTACTTGAAAGTCGAATCATGTTGTTGACAGTAGGGTCTTATTGAAGGTATTAGGATTAAAAATTGAATCATACCATTCAAAAACTTGTTTTTAAGGTGTTTTGTTTATCTTTGATAGTCTATGTATTCTTGTTGGTTTATGAATTAATTTTCATGGATGATAAAGAATATCTTGCAGAGTCAACTGGCAACATTTTGTGGCAAGCTGATCAAGATCATTAGTTTCATTGTTATTTCACTATCAGAGTCATTTTGTATGGTTCTCATTGGAGAATTCTAAATTTGACTTTGGTCCATACCCTCACAAGGGTTTGTAAAAGAGAAATGTAGTTTTGTATTTCAGAATGAAATAAAAGAAGATCATTGTTCTGTCTCATACATGTGTTTTCATGACTAGGTTTTTCCTTTAATTTTTGTCTCCATGTTTACTTTATTGTAAAATTTGTATACAATCATATATATTTGTTTAAATTTTATTTTTATTTCAACATATACAAATCATAAAATTATCCTTGATCCTTTGTAATTAATACTCGTCGATTGAGTGAATTTTTTGAGGCTATAAACCCTAGGTGACATTCCCAATTATATTTTCTTAGCCAAGAAATATCTGAAAACGATGGAGTGTGTAACAACCCCTTTCGTTATGACAAAAAGTAATGCAAATCAAGTGCGATTTTTTTTGGGGGCGGCAGGAAGGAAACAACAACAAAAATAAAAAAACACAACTTGATGATGAATCCAATGCATGACAATCAGTCAATAGAAAACACGACCCAACATACTATCACATCATGAAACTGGGAGAAACATGCAATAATTAATCGACAAATTAAACAACTAAGATATGGGACAACATCAAGATCATCCAGACGCAACCAACATCAAATGAAACAGGTCACTTGAACCTTCACGACGAGAGAGGAACAAGCACAACAAGAGTTGCAGCACAAGAACAAACATAAATTACAGCGAACATAACACCCACATCGGGAAGAACATGACTCTGACTAGGTTATTAAGGAGTCATAAACCTCAATGTTTGGTTATAATAATTTAATGTTTGAAATTTGTTAAAAATTAACTAAGTCATCACCTAAACTCCTCAACTTGGTACGAGGTTATGCAAAGTTGTGAAACAAGTTTATTCCAATTTACGCATTGTGCACAAAGTTACACCACTGCATCAACAATGATATGAACATGATGCAATTTACACTATTTATTAAGCAAGGCACCTCCATGTACCTCAAACAAATATTTATATAAGTAAATGTATTTCATTGATATATAATATTAATACTATTTAATTATTACATATCATTTAAAAATAAATTTATCAACCCTTATCAATTCATCTAATAGTATTATCATTTAATATTAATATCATAAGAATAATACACGTAAACCAAAACTTTCCAATATATTTATTATGGTTGAAACCCAATCCCCAATTCCATTGATTTGCAGGTAAATATTAACACTAACTAAATATCATTATATAAATTAACAACATAACTCACTCAGGTGAAATGAAAAAATAACTCGATATATCATAAGGCCCTTCAAATTAAAATAAGTTTCTTTTGCAAATTAATTAACTCAAAAAATTCGTGTACGCAACTTGACCTTGATAGCATTAAATATACATAACCTGGATTGGTTGGGTCTCTTAATCATTCCACTACCTCTGACCACACTAAATTTTCATTTAATAATTTATTTTCCTTACTTTTCAAGTCAGGTGAAAAGGGTAGGTCATTTAAAATCTAAATTCAATAGGTATATAATAAGAGGAATAATACTAACCAAATTACTTATAATTATATTATAGTTAAACATAATCAGATTAGAAAGTGACAAGCATAAAATTGAGAAGTGGCTTGATAGACGACGTATATAGGATATTACCGTGCACACAAATGCATACACAGAGAACCTATATACATGAATTATTAAAGGCAAGCGAAAGAACAAGGATATTACCCTTTACTGTCAAAATTATTAAAATCGTTGTCAAATCTATACACTTAAACACACTGTCATCCACCTATAAAATCACGTTGTTATTCACAACAACAAGTTATAAAAACACAGTCAAACAAATGATGACCACGTTGTCAATGATAAACACGTTGTTTATTAAATATGTGTAAGAGTATTGTCTATTAAATATATGCAAAGGTTGTTTATCAAATAAAACTTGTTGTCTATTAGAGAAAGTCCTTGCCATCTAAATATAAAGGTGTTGACTAAAGACAAATAAATTCGTTATTTAATAAAATCACTATCTAATAAAATCTATGTCTGGTAAAATCATCGTCTAAACATATATTGGATGAAAACACAGTCAAACACATAAGTGGTCACAACGGTGTCATTCCCATAATACAAGACTGTCATTCACCCAAAAACGTTGCCTATCAATTTCGCAATCAACAATCAATGAAATTGTTGTCCACAATAATTGTTGTCTGAACAAAACCCAGAGATAAATCTATCTATTCAAAACTATCTATAAACTCTATACAATAAAATCACTATCTATGTTAGACACAGTCACACACTATATAAAATCGTTGTCAGTATATATATTAAATCCACAATCACATGATACACATAAAATCACTATCAATTTATATTAAATTCGATGTATGAACGGCTTTATAACTTCGCTGTGTGAAATGGCTACATAATTTCATTTTGTGAATGGATATATAACTTCACTGTCCATTCACTAGTTTGTCAAATATATGATACTTCTTATTAAGATATCATTGTCCATTAAAAAGGTTTAACAATATAAATATACATATCGCTTCCCTTCAACAAGGAATTAACAATGCTACTATCCTTTAATTGTTCCACTCCTTAACATCATAATTTATGGGAATCGCTAGCTAACCAATATTCACTGTCTAAAAATTAAATTTATGGAAATTGTTGTTAGATAATCATATAATCACGATGGAATAACATTATCACTTGTAATAAAATCGCCATCTAAAATTATCACTATAATAAAATCACCATAATAATCGTTGGAATAAAATCATGGTGTAGAGATTTGCTAAGTAAATGGCAAGGATCCAAAGTGATCGAAGAGTTTTAATAATCATGGATTTAGTCATTCAAACGCAGAGTTAAACAATCAAGGATTAAACATTCAACACAAAGTTTAAACACTCATAAGGAGGGCACAAGATTAGAGATTAATCATAAGAGAAAAATGCAGAGATTCAAGCATTTAGGCATAATGATTTACCAATCAAGAAAATCCAGAGATAAATTTTGGGAAGGATGTGGGGATTATGAATAAAGGAAAAATGAAGCGAATGAAGATTAATCATAAGAGAAAAACTCAGAGATAAGTAAGGGATAGACAACTGGGAAAAATTATCCTTCACTTATTATCCATGCACAGGAAAGGAGGGAATTTGAATCTATAAGTCTTTAAACACCGTAGTGACGACTGTTGATTTGGTTCCTGGCCGACTGGTCAGGCATGGACTAATAACTAAAAGGATATAGGACAGAAGATAAAAGAAAACACAGAGAATACATTGCAATCATAGGTTGGGTTCTCCATGGGAAATCAATTCAAATCACAATGAGCATAAGGCTAGGATGACATTAAGTTCTCTTATCACAAAATGTTGGGCTCATCAAGACAATTTGTTGAAGATAAAAATAAATCTCTAGATAATGTTACGTTGAATTAAACTTACACTTTAACATAGTAGAAGTGAATTATTCAAGGCACATGAAAAATAATTAAACTACCATTCAATACAAATATAAATATGTGTACCGTAGCCAAATGTGAAAGCTCTGAGTCGTTGTCCCATGTGCACTCCATCCATCTCCCTGAATCGATCCGGTGTCCAAGGGGTTCCATCGATGTTTGTGTATCCTCAATGTCCAAATTCCCGCACACTCAGGAGAACCCAGTCAATAGCACTTGTCTATGTAAATACAACAAAATAACATATCATCAAATCCATAATATCTCATAATCATAATCAAACAACCAATAGATCTAATGACTCGGATCACTTGCACGCAAATGTCCTCAAAGAATAAATTTGCTCATTGCATGCAAGAGAGGGATGTTACAGAGTGAGGTACTCCATATGTTTTCCTCAATAAAGAAGTTAAAGATAGAGGAAGAATTGCAGACATGACGAAAGTTGCATGCAGGGGGGGTATCATAATTGACTAAGGGTTGTCATCATTGAAAAAGGGGGATATTGTTGGAAATATTGTCATCATTGATGTCAAAGAGAGCGGGAGACTACAATTGTACAAGATAAATATTGCAAGATGGAGATTGTTGAAAATATTTTTTTCATTGATTTGAAATATAAGGGGAGACTTCAAATTTCCAAGATAAATATTTCAGGATGGAGAATGTTGGAAATATTGTTTTTATATTTTTTATGCTTAGTTTAAATACCCTATATTAGATGGCAGTTTGACCCTATATAGCTAGCTCAAATGTGATAATAGGTTATATGGATGGAAATCTTATTTAAATTCCTTTCCAATTATATATGTCATTCTCTATAACTCCTTAGGAATGAGGAGATATTGATTATTTTGTCTGAAAACCTGGCCAAAAAATTGAGGTCGACTTAGCCAGTATTTACAAGTCGACCCTGAAAGTGAGGAAAAAAACATTATAAATAAAGGACATATGTGCTCACTTGTAGTGTAACCAAGAAATATATCAAATATCATGTGTGCACAAGTGATCTTAGGTGCACTAAAGGATCTAGCGTGTATTTTTGGGATCTAAAGGTGTGCAAGAAAAGTTTGAGGAGTTTTTTGGGGATTTTCTTATTATTAAGGTATGCTATGAAGGACCGAAGGTATGCGATATTTCATTGTGCACTAGTTTTATGTTGTGATGCTGCAATGTGTTCTTTCTTGAGGTTGTGATATTGAAATCTGAGATCATATTCTAGGAATGATGATATGGGGCTCGCTAGGGCATGAAGGATACATGTGACTAGGTTTTGAAGGATTGTCTGTGGAATGAAGCATGCAAGTGAGGTCAAAATTACTTTGTGTATGAAGGTATCGAACTGGTGTCTACAGATATATTTTTTAGTTGGTACTTGGGTGAGGGAATTTTTTCATGTTTTTGATAGAATTAGAAAGGTACTTCAACATTGACATGTGTTTTTCATGTGGAAGTTGTCAAAAATATTCTACTCTTGAGTTTACTTTAGTTAAAAGGAATTAATTAAACTAAAATTGTATTTATTAGTGAATTGATTTATTTAAGGAACATGCATAACATGCAACATGTAATCTAAATCTTAAGTGAGTGTCAAAAGTAATATCAACTATAGATCACTTTGCATATTAGAAATAGATTGTAACTCATGATTATAAAAGAAAGGCTAACATTAGGAGGAATATACTTTTGTTGAGGAAGTTGACACGATCAGGAATATTGACGAGAGGTTGAGGTTAGGAGAATCTTGGTGATATACCAAGACAAAGGAACCTTGGTGAGTGACCAAGGTGAGTGAAAAAGGAGATAGTAGTCAACCATGAATATAGAAGGAATGATCTTGAGGTTTGTAGGGATTGGCTATTTGTTGATTTGTATTCCTTGGGAGAACCATTATCCCAGGATGAGAGCCTATAAAAGTATCAAAGAGTATCTTGGATTATGGAGCAATGGAAAGAAACAGAGTGGTGGAGAACAAGGAGAAAGTAGCTCTAAAGGTTGAGAAACTTAAAGGGAGTCAACCTTCAGGTTCATGTGGGAAGAAGTATCCTTTCAAGTCATTCAAGAATGATTCATGGTACAATATGGCCATGTACGATGATAAGAAGAAGGAGAATTCTAGGAGCATGTTCAAAGGTAGTGAGCCTTTAGAGGCAGTTCAGACCATCATGGGAAGGACAGATTCTTTTTCATAGGTAGAAGCCAATTAGTTGGAGTGGAGAGAAGGTATGGTAGCAGATTTGGTAGTGAAGATTGAGCCAAATCCAGGTGTGAGATGTACCTTCCTCTCTAAGAGGGATTGTTGATTTTTGTGGTAGCATAAGACAGGTACTTCAACATTGGCATGTGTTTTTCATGTGGAAGTTGTCGAAAATATTTTAGTCTTGAGTTTAATTTAGTGAAAAGGAATTAATTAAAGTAAAATTCTATTTATTAGTGAATTGAGTTATTTAGGGAACATGCATAGCATGTAACATGTAATTTAAATCTTAAGTGAGTGTCATAAGTAATCGCAATTGTAAATCACTTTAGATATTACAAATGATTGTAACTCATCATTATAAAAGAAAGGCTAGGAGAAGGAGGAAGACACTTGTGTTGAGGGAGTCAAAATGGTTGGGACTCTTGATGAGAGGTCAAGGTTGAAAGACTGTTGGTGAGATGCCAAGAGAAAGGGAACCTATTGAGATACTAGGGTGATGATATTTGGTTAGATGCCAATATCGGGAGACTCTTGGTGAGATGCTAAGAGAAAGGGAACTTTTGTGAGATTTCAAGGTTGAGGATATTTGGTGRGATTATAAGATCAGAGATAGAAAAGAAGGACTTTTCTAGTGTGAGGAGTGTAGGAGAAAAGACGTACTTTTTCTTACACTAGAATGAGTAAATCTCATAGGTTGGGTGAAGATATTTCATTCAAGTGTTCATGGAGATAGAGTTGGATGACAAAGGAATTTTATTCAATATCTTGGATAGGTGGATGAGGACTTCCATCTAGAGGTCATACAGGTCAAGGAGGAGAGAGATAAGAAGAAACCAAAAGTGGGTTTCAAAGGACATAAGCCACAAAGATGAGCAAAGTCATATGGATCTTGTCGTATGATATTTTCATACATATTTATGGGTAATAGTTTAGATAGTTGTGGATATTTGTCAAAGAAGGAAAAGTCATAGATTCCTCAGAAACATGCTAGTACATGGTTGTACAACAAAAAATGAGTTTCTAGGTTTGTCTATAATGTATAATTCTCTCAGCATGCCATCTTACCTGCTACGAGAGCCCTAATTTGACCTTAATAAAAGCATCATTGTATTGGTTTTCCCTCCCAGGTTTTTCCAGGAGTTTATACCCAAAATGCTTGGTGTTCGAAGAGGACTGCCCACCGGCCTGAAACCCTGGTCTGTTCTGCTGAACAGGCCTAAACTGTTGCTGCTGCGGGCGACGCTGGTGCTGGTGCTGTGGTGCTCGATAGGGTGTCCACTGCTGAGGCGATGGTCATCGAGGTGTAGTGAATGTGGATCCCCTCTGGAAGCCACGAGGTCCCGACGTATGTCTCGCTGGTGTCTGATGTCGCGGCACCCCCAATGAACTCTACCCTACGGGTCTCGCTGAAGTTCTGGTCTGACCCCCGCTGATAAGCTCCTCCTCTGCCATGAGGGCCTTTTGGACAACGTTGTGCAAGGTTTGAGTCATCAAGATCCTAACCTTTGCACGCAGACTGTCGTTAAGGCTAGACACGAACCTGTTGACTTTGAGCTTCTCTGTGTTAAGGTGTGGAGCATACCAGAGCAGCTCCATGAATCGTACCTTGTACTCGGGCACCGTACGACCTCCCTGTCGTAGTGCATTGAACTCGTTGAGTTGTCGCTCAATGAATTCCTCAGAAAGGTACCTCTCTCAGAACCATTCCTTGAACAGTTCCCATGACACGTCTTCCACGACCATGTTCAGCTACGGCAGGAGCATCTTCCACCATAGAAGAGCGTTCCCCTTCAGTTGAAAGACCGACATGCGGACCTTCATGTTAGAGGTATAATCGCGAAGTGTGAAGCACATCGCCATATTCTATAACCATGCCTCGGTGGCTGCGCCGTCCCGGGCGCCAAAGAACTCAGGAAATTTTACCTTCTCGAGTTCACGGTGAATGCTACCTGTGACGACTAGTGCGCGCAGCAGAACCTCAGGGGGTGCCAGCGCCTTGGCCTCGTCTCTGTCCAAACGGCTGATCAGAGCCTCGGAAATGCGCTGGAAGGATCTCATCATCCCAATAACATCACTAACTGCTATATGTTCCTATCCGAGCACCTGCTCGCCTCCCTGGGGGTTAGACCCCTCAGGCGTGGATGTTGCTGGAGGCATCTCGCCTCCTCCCCTAGCACCCCGTCGTCTGCCTCCACGGTGTCCTCTAACCATGATTACCTGCATGCACACAATCAACTCAATCAGCAATAGTATAATAAGACGAGCTCATGTCAATGAATCCATAGAGAACCCCAAGTCGCGGGTCGAACCGGCTCTGATACCATATGTAACAACCCTCCTAGTTAAGGACAACTACTCTAACAACAGGTGCAAATTTTTTTGTTTTAACTGTGTGTGCGCGCGTGTAGAAGAGACAACCCCCTCAACTCTACGTCACCAATCGAACCAATTAGACGCCAGTAATACAAACACAATCAAGACGACCCGACACCTCACATTGACAACAAGAAATAAACGCCCCTGGACATAAGGCGTGCAACTAGCAGCAGTAAGCAGAAAAAGACACCAGGGGTTGGGTACAGTACTGTCGCAGAATGAAAGAATCCAACAGTAGAGTCACAGTAGTGGAACTGTGCCTTTAAACAGCCCGAGACTACTGATACAGCTCAGAGTGTGTCGCAAGAGTGGAACTGTGCCTTTAAACAGCCCAAGACTCTTGATACGACACTGGAATCCTTCCACCAGATTTACACACAGACAAAAATACTATGCTACGAGAGGTGTCTAGATCCCGCCCGACACGAACAGGATATGCAATACAATACCGCCAAGTACTACAAATCAGGGACAAACATGACCTCTACAGGAGACGCAATTTAGGAGGACTCAATCGACACTGTGCTTAATTCAAGGCATTCCAACATGTAAGTTCCTCATTAATAATAAACATTACCAATTCCTAACCATTAACACGAAACAATAAAAATGTCGACGTTCCTTACCCTACTCATACAATGAGCCTCCTTGCTTCGATTAGTACTCTAGCCAATAATAACATTTAACCTTAACAATTATTATTACATTAACTTGACCATAAGCATTAACATTAGGCATTACAATCAATGG
>SNQJ01S0157967.1:0-16964 GCA_010110895.2 Picea sitchensis
TTTGAGGAGATAATTCAATCCCATTCCAAGGAGAAGATCATGGAGATTTGGTTGGAATATCTTATCCAAGATGTATGAGAGATATGTGTGAGGATTTGAAGGGATTATATTTTGTAATAATGGAAAAATAGTTGAGAGAATAGGGGATTTGTAATTATGAGATGGTTATCTTATCTTCAAGCCTCTCATGTACAAAAGAGAGTTCTCTCTCTTCATGAAGGGGTAATTAGAGTTATTAGAGTAGTCATTAATGGTAGTCATTAGGGTTTGAAAGAGAAATGGATTCTTAGCTTTGATTCATAGTTTTGGTTTCCATGCTTTTATTATTATGTTATGAAGATGGNGAGCTTGTGTCATTCAACTCTTCACATGTTGTATCTGCTCTTCCTTCATGTAGTTCTCCATTCCTAGATTAATTTCCTTCATGTAGTTCTCCATTCCTAGATTAATTTCATTTACGCAATTTCTCATTCCTAGATTAATTTCATTTATGCAATTCGATTTCAGTCCTGTGTTTCAATTTCCTGCATTAGATTAATGATTCAATTTCAGTTGTGTGTTTCAATTTCCTTCATTAGATTAATGATTCAATTTCATTCGTAGCTTAAACATTAGATTAGATTAGTTCCTCTTCAATCTTGCATATACTTTGTGTGTGCTTCGTAAGTTTGCGAACCTCGGATTAACAAATTAGATAGTTGGGCAAGTACTACAACTCAATTAATACAACATTAGTTCGGCCCAATATAACGACTATCATTCCCTTGTTACGATTGTTGTTCCTTTTTCAGGTCATTCTGTTCATTTGAACAGAACAACTGCCGTTCCTTTTGTTACAATTGTTGTCCCTTTGTTGGGGTTTCATCTTTCAAGGATGGGTATTGAAAACGAAAGGTAAGAACCTATGTAGACGACAAGTAAAATGCTTGTGCCAACACCTACCTTCAAATGATGCATAGTGACTATATTTTAGGACATATTTAGAGCCCAACACATGCAGATCCACATCCATAGGAGCTAGTCCCAGATTGGTTATTTTTGGGATGATCATTTTTTCCTGTCAGGAGATTGAGTATCCTCCAAGGGATTGGAGGTGTGGAAGAGGCTAGGAAAGAAATTCCTAAGATAGAGGAAGCACAGATTTGTAATCTTACAAAGATATGGCATGATGGACTACAGGTCCATGACTACACCTATGATAACAAATATGAATAAGTTGAGTGAATTTGCTTCATATTAAGATTTGGTGGATCCCATGATGTATAGGTAGATGATTGGATCATTGATGTACCTAATCATATATTTTATTTGAAGAGAGCACCTTAATTCAACTCATGGTTAAGTTGAGGAATGTACATTGGGTTGCAACAAAGCATGTGTACCCGTATGGGTGATGCAGGAGCATCACCGTCAACAACTAAAGAGGCCAGGTGGAGGACAACTTAGCACCCAACGTGCAAATTTTAAATTGTTTTTGAATTCTGAAGAGAGTGCATCATTTTGGTTTGAAAGGATTGTAACTTAAATACTTTAAATGTTTGGAGGCTTGAGCCATCACATAAGGCCGCCAAAGATTGTAATTGTTTTAATTATCAGATAAGGTTGTACAGATACTTAGTATCGACTCATATCTCAATGTAATTTCCATTCCATGTAATAGTCCTTAGTAGATGAATGTATTAACTATGATAGGATATCACTAAGGTAGTATGGAGGGAAGGATCAAGAAGCCTCTCCATGTATAAATATATGTATTTTATGCCCAAATAAGGCTGTTGAATTTTATTTTTATTGTTGTTGAGAGAGTTGTTGAAGGATATGGTGAATTGAAGAGAGTTGTATGAACTCATGTACATATTTGATTGAAGGAATACAAATAGAGAGGTTTCATTCCAAATGTATGTTGTTGTGTTAATATGAATTATTTAGGTACATGTGATGTTTCTTTATTCTCTCTATGTTTTATCTATTTATGTGTCTTATATGCATGAGTATGATTTTCATGGTTATGTGTGGAAACCATTGATCTTTCTGTAAGTTTCAATTGTTTCTCTTTTGATATTCCCGGTGAAAGGAGTGCATAGTGCCCATAAGGAGTGCATAGGACAAGTCAAGATAGACTCAAAATCTCATAAGAGATAAATTGAACTTACAATCAAAGTGCAAGGAGTGCACCATCTCTGAGAGGAGAGTAGAGTTGAGAGAAGACTTGTGAAATGTGTGCGTTGTTCCAACAATTTTTATAAGTGTTGAGGAAGTCTCAGAGGAGACGAGTGCAAGGAGTGCGTAAGGGAGATTTATTTTCAAAAATATTTATGTCGAAAAACTTCTCAGAAGTTAAAGGATGCAAGGAGTGCACCTAAGGTCTGAAATAACTCAAGGAACAAATCTTAGGAAGGATAGCGATCATAATCCGTAAGGAGGAGAAATTTTTTTTTTTCAAGGGTTGAACAGTTGAGATATGTTCAGGAGAATCCATGATATTTAATCACCCTTATATATGGAGAAGAATCATGGGGTTTAACCCTATAAGTTGTTAAGACTTCACGTGTTCAGAAAAAGTCATGTGTGGAGTGCAAAGGAGAAGGTATCGAAGAGTGAAAATCAATGGTTGGATCTAGAGGAGTTGCACAAGAGTTAATCGATGGAGTCCTTCATACTTCGTGCATTCAGTAGTTTTGGAGTGTGGAGATGTCGGGACCCCCGAAGTCCTGATGGTCGGAGCTAATCATGGCCATCCAATTCCTAAGGACATGTGTCAGCAAATTGTATACTCCGGTGAAGTAGCACTCTAGAGGAAGTTAGAAGTGGTGATTCTAGAGTGGAGGGTTGTTGAAGTCCTGAAGACCTGTAGTTCATCAGGGTCGTCCATTGTCAAGGACATGCATCATCAGATCAGGAGATCTGGAGGATAGACACTTCAAGAGAATAGAGGGAAAATGAGCTTGATCTCTTCGAAGTCCCGAAGTCCATAGTTTATATGGACCATTGATCAGAGGAAGTACATGTGGTAGTAGATCTAGAAGTCTAGAGGTCCAACACTCCAGAGGAAACAAAGTGCATAATTGTGAGGATTCGTGAAAGCCTGAGGGATGGAGTCAATCCCAATCGTTCATTGGAGGAGGACATGTGGCAATCGATCTTAGAGTGTTGGGATGCAAAACTTCGGCAAATTTGTGTCATAGTGTAGACAGGGAGAAACTCTCGAAGTCCAAAAAACCATCCTAGTTGTCGATCAGGAAGGGGACACGTGGAGGAAGGAGATACCTTTCAGCATTTCAAGGTCAGGAGATACAAGAGGTTGTGTCGTGTGGATGACCAAAGGAAATCATTGACCCCTGAAAAGAAGAAATATGAACCGTCCATCCGTCAAAGCTTGAGGACTGCCAATTTAATACTTGGGTGTATCCACCAATTAGATGATCTGGGAGATTTGTAAAAATGTGTTGTGGAAAAATCGTCGAAGATCAAAGTGCAATAGAGGCATAGAGCCATTGATTTGGTGGTTGAATAGGAGTTGTCAGATTTGCCCCTTTCGACACCCCACACTTTACGAGTGTTGTGTGTGTGTTGGATGCGTTCAAAAATCACCGAACCCTGAAACATCAGGGTTTGATCCATCTATCTCGATATTTATTGAGATTTTTGGATCTTTATTCCTATTGTTCAATAACTCACTGGGTTTTCTTTCGAAGGAATTGAGAGATAAGAAGGGTAGAAAGTCCCAAAGTCCTGAAATTTTTGGGGATTGAAATTTTGGCCCTCGGTATCCGAGGAGGATATTCCAGTGCTCGTGGACTCGTGAAGAAGAGAATTCACATTCAGGAAGTAAGTTTGAGGACCTATGTATTGAAATTTTGGGCTTATAGGAAGCTCGTGAGCTAATTTCATCTCCCAACTAGAACGATTCTTGACCAAGAGGTTGCATAGAACCTAGGAAAGGGTGGGGTCTACATCAAGTGGTATCAAAACCTGAATTAAGATCTGTGTGAAAGGAAAATTCAGAATCATGTTGCCCAGAAGATGTGTAGAGAGACCTGTGGAAAATACAGCCATGGAACGAGAAATGAGGAAGCTCCATGCGAGATTGGATGCCATGGAGACAACGCAAAGAAGAGAACTTGATGCTGGTGTCATTAGTGAAGTCGAGAGTGAAGAAATGGAAGTTGAAGGAGTTGTAGAAGGAGACGTTGTAGAGGAACATTTGTTGAAATCAATTGTAAAAATGGGAGCCAAAGGAAAAATGGAAGTCTCGATATATGAAGGCAACTTGGATGTTGAGGATTTGTTGTATGGATATGCTGCAGAGGAACACTTGTTGAAAGTGGTTGTAAAAAAGGGATCCAGAGGAAAAATGGAAGTCTCAATGTATGAATGCAACTTGGATGTTGAGGAGTTGTTGGATTGGATAAGGTCCTTAGACAGGTACTTCGATTATGAATAAATCGAGGATGAAAAGAAGGTGAATCATGTTATTACCAGACTGAAGGGACATGCAGTGCTATAGTGGGATCAACTGCAAGTTGACACAAAACACAAAAGTAAGAAAAAAATAAAAAATTGGGATAGGATGGTAGCTAAATTAAAAGATAAGTTCATACCCAAAGACTATCAGATCGATCTGTTCAAGAGACTGCAGAACTTGAGACATAAAGGCTTATTAGTGAAGGAGTACACTGAGGAGTTTTACAGATTGAACATTAGAGAAGGACATTGAGAAAGTGGTGATGAAAACGTTTCCAGGTATATTAATGGCCTAAGATATGAAATCCAAGAGGAATTCAGTATGAGTAAAATGAGAACGGTGGAAGATGCTTACCAGGAAGCACTAAAAGTAGAGGAGAAGTTGGCTCGAAGAAAAATCCAATGAAATAGAGGAAATAATACAAGAAAAGGCAAGGGAACTATCCGAGAGATGTTATAGAAACCAAAACCTGAAGCGAGAAAGCATCATAGTCATACAGAAAGAGGAGGAAGTTCCTGAGGGGAACAATACAGTGGAAAAAAATATTTTTCTCGAGGAAGAGGAAGAGGCAGAGGAGGAGAAGTGAAATGATATTCCTGTGTAAATACATATCATATGTCTTGGGAATGTCCTGAGAGAAAGAATAAAGAAGGAGGTGGAGAACCTCACATTTCCGAAGCTCAAAGAAGGAATGTTGACTCATAAGCAATGGAAGATGGAAAATTTTGTATGATGAGGAAAGTTCTCTTAAAACCAGAGAAAGATGCAAAAGAGACACTTCATAGAAAGAGTTTGTTTAGGACTTCTTGAAAGACCAAAGATAGGGTATGCAAATTGATCATAGACAGTGGGAGCACTGATAATTTGGTATCCACAGAAATGGTGGAAAACCTAGAGCTGGAGGCAACAACACATCTGAATACGTACAAGGTATCGTGGTTGTAGAAGGGACACTAAGTCATGGTGAGTCGACATTGCAATGTTGAATTCAAGATAAGAGGTTATAAAGATGAAATTTTGTGTGATGTAATACCCATGGAAATTTTTCATGTTCTATTGGGAAGAACGTGGCAATTTGACAGAAATGTCATACATGATGGGTGAAAAAATACTTACACCCTTCAGAAGAATGGTCGTACACACATGTTTCTTCCAATGGATGATAAGAAAGTAAAGGAAGTAGCTAGCACACGAGTACTCCTCATGAGTGGGAAGGAACTATTGAATGAAGTCAAGAATGAACAAGAGATCCAGTTTGATGTGGTGAGAAATCCCAGAGTCATCCTTACAACTACTTATGTGGATGAGTTACCTCTCTCTTTACCACCCATTAGGACTATCGGTATTCACATTGACCTTATTCCAGGAGAAATGTTTCCAAATGAAGTAGCATATAGGTTGACACCTCAAGGAAATGAAGAGGTAAAGAATCAAGTCTGAGAGTGGTTGGATAAGGGTTTGGTCAGAGAAAGTTTGAGTCTATGCATAGTACCAACTATGCTGAGTCCAAAGAATGATGGAGGTTGGAGAATGTGCACATATTCTAGAGACATCAATGATATTACCATTAGGTATAGATTCCCTTTACCTAGAATGGATGATTTGATGGATTGCTTGAGTGGAGAAAATTATTTTTCCAAGATAGACTTGAAGAGTGGATATCATCAAATAAGGACGATAAAGGGAGATGAATGTAAGAAAAAATTAAGAAGAATGAAGGGTTGTATGAATGGCTTGCCATGCCATTTGGCTTGACAAACACCCTAAGCACATTCATGAGACTGGTGAATGAACTACTCAAAGACTTCATAAGTTAGTTTTCTATTTTTTATTTGGATGATATTCTGGTCTTTAGTAAAACTGAAGAAGAACACTTAAGGCAGTTGAAATTAGTTATGAAGAGGTTGTAGCAGGAGAAGAGCTATTGATAAATCTGAAGAAATGTTCTTTCATGAAGACATAACTCATATACTTGGGTTTTGTGATCTCTTCAAATGAATTGAAGATGGATCTAGAGAAGGTGAGGGTAATCAAGGAATGGTCTTCTTCGAGAATCATATTTGAGGTGAGAATATTATATGGATCATTAAGTTTTTTAAAGGAAATTCATCAGGAATTTCAGTGGCATTTGTGCACCCATACTCGACACAATAAAGAAAAAGCACAAGTCTTTTAATTGGATAGAGGAAGCTAAAAAAAGATTCAGAATATTGAAGGAGAATATAGCATAACTACCGATTCTTGTTCTGCCAGATTTCAAGAAGATATTCCAAGTGATGTGTGATTCCATTGGAGTAGATATTGGAGAAATCTTGAGCCAAGACAATACTATTGTTGCTTATTTCACTGAGAAGTTGAATGACACTAAGATAAAATACTCAACGTATGATAAGGAGTTTTATGCTGCAATAGAAGCTCTGAAAAAGTGGAGGCATTATCTTATTCCAAAGGAGTTTGTCTTGTATAGTGACAATCATGCTTTACAATTCATAACCAGAAAAGAGAAGTTGAACAAAAGACATGCTAAATGGGTAGAATTCATGCAAAATTTTACTTTTGTTATTAAGCACATTAGTGGTAGCGCTAAGAAAGTTGTTGATGCTCTGAGCAAGAGATGTTTGATTATGTAGGAATTCCAAGTGGAGACCTTAGGGTTTGAACACCTTAAGGAAATGTATCGTGGATATACAAACTTTCAAGAGGCTTATGAAGCATGTGAGAACCCTTTGCTAAGGGACAAAAGCCAGTGGATAGAATATTTAATTCAAGATAGATCGTTGTTTAAAGGAAGCCAACTTTGTATCCCAAAATGCTTAACGAGAGACAACCTGTTGAAAGAAAAATATAATGGAGGATTGGTTGGACATTTCATCCATGACAAGACTTATGCACAGTTGATTTCTTCATGCCATTGGCAAGGTATGATATCCGATGTGAATAAATTTGTTGAAAGATGTAGAGTCTTCCAGTATGCAAAGGGGAAGAAGCAGAACCTTGGTCTTTATCATCCATTTCCTATTTCAGAAAGGTTGTGGGATGCAATAAGTATGGATTTTGTGTTGGGATTACCAAGAACCCAGAGGGGGAGTGATTCCATATTTGTTGTGGTTGAAAAATTTTCAAATATGACACACTTCATACCATGCTAGAAAATCAATGATGCTACTCACATAGATAATTTATTTTTCAAGGAGATCATGATATTGCATGGTTTTCCCATAAGTATAGTCCCAGATAGAGATACCAAGTTCATGAGACACTATTGGATAACTCTATGGAAAAGGTTGGGAATGAATTTGTCCTTTACTTCATCATATCACCCTCAGATAGACGGACAGACTGAGGTGGTAAATCAAAGTTTAGGAATTTTTCCTAGGAGTTTAGTCACTGAACATCACAGTCAGTGGGATCAAATTCTACCATAGGCGGAGTTTTCTTATAATGACTCTTTGAACATAAGCACTGGAAAAAATCCATTTTAAATAGTGCATGGACTACATCCGAGAGGAATTTTTGAGTTGATGGATTTGAAAAATAATGAGTTTCGAAGTGCAGGTGAAGAAGACTTTGTTGCAGAGATGCATAAGCTTCATGATTAGATAAAGAGACAGTTGTAGGATATTAGTTAGAAGTATAAAATCCAAGTTGATCAGAAAAGGAGAGAGGTTCACTTCAAAGTTGGAGATCAAGTTTTATCACACCTGAGAAAATAAAGGTTCCTAAGGGGAGCATATAACAAACTAAAGATGAAGAAAATAAAACCATGTAAAATCCTCAAAAAGTTTGATGCAAACACTTTATGAAATTGAGTTGACAGAGGATGTTGGAATATCACCCATATTCAATGTTGCAGACTTGTTCCCTTACAGGATGGATAATACAAGAGGATAAAATGATCAAAAGGAAATTCAGTGGGAGAAGCAGATGCCAACAATATAAAATCCACAAATGAAGAAGATCATAGGTCAAAGGATTAGTAAGAAGACCAAGAGGAAGACTTATTTTGAGTACTTGGTGAAGTGGAAGGATCATTGAGAAGAGGATTCCAATTGGGTAAATGAATATGATATTCAGAAGCATGGAAAAACAGTGCAGGAGTTCATGGATAGGAGTCCATCAATTTTTGGCCAGAGGAGTATGATGCAGGAGCATCAACATCAACAATTAAAGAGGCCAGGTGGAGGACAACTCAACACCCAACACACATATTTTAAATAGTTTTTGAATTCTGAGGAGAACGCGTCATTTTGTTTTGAAAGGATTGTAATTTAAAGATTTTAAATGTTTTGAGGCTTGAGCCATAACATAAGGCTGTCGAAGATTGTAATCGTTTTAATTACCAGATAAGGTTGTATAGATACTGAGTATCGACTCATATCTGAGTGTAATTTCCATTCAATGTAATAGTCCTTAGTATATGAATGTATTAACTATGATAGCATAGCACTAAGGTAGTCAGGAGGGAAGGATCGAGAAGCCTCTCCATGTATAAATATATGTATTTTATGCTCAAATGAGGTATTTGAATGTTATTTCTATTGTTGTTGAGAGATTTGTTGAAGATTATGGTGAATTACAAAGAGTTGTGTGAACTCATGTACATACTTGATTGAAGGAATACAAATAGATAGGCTTGATTCCAAATGTATGGTGTTGTGTTCATCTGAATTATTTAGGTACATGTGATGTTTCTTCATACTCTCTGTGTTTTATCTATTTATGTGTCTTATATGCATGAGTATGATTTTCATGGTTAAGTGTGGAAACCATTGATGTTTCTGTAAGTTTCAATTGTTTATCTTCTGAGATTATTGGTGCAAGGAGTGCATAGTGTTCACAAGGAGTGTGTAGGTTCAGTCGAGAAAGCCTCATAAGCTCAAAAGAGACAAAATGAACATACAGTTGAAGTGAAATGATTGCACCATCTCTTAGAGGAGAGTAGAGTTCAAAGAATACTCGTGCAAGGTGTGCATCGAGCAAACACTTCATCTAAGTGTTGAGGAAGTCTCAAAGGATATGAGTGCAAGGAGTGCGTAAGCGAGATATTTTTTCAAAAAAATTAATTTTAGAAACTTAAATTTAAAGGCTACAAGGAGTGCACCAGAGGTCTGAAATATCTCAAGGATCAAAGCTCATAAAGGATAGTGATAAAAATTAGTAAGGAGGAGAAGTTTTTTTTGTTTCAAGGGTTGAATGGTTGAGATATGTTCAGGAGAATCCAATATATTTCATCACCTTTATATCTGGAGAAGTGGCATGGGGTTTAACACTGTAAGTTGTTAAGACTTTGCATGTTCATTAGAAGTTGTGTGTGGAGTGCAAAGGATAAGTTATTGAAGAGTGAAAATCAATGGTTGAGATCCATTCGAAAGTTTGTTAGAGATCTAACAGTCGTTGGATACAGAGGGGTTGCATGATAGTTAATTGGTGGATTCATTCAGACTTCGCGCATTTAGCAGTTTTGGAGTGTGGATAATTCGGGACCCTCGAAGTCCCGAAGGCCAGAGATAATCGTGGTCGTCCAATTCCTAAGGACACAGAAAAAAAATTGTATACTCTGGTGGACTAGCACTCTAAAGGAAGTTAGAAGTGGTAATTCTAGAGTGGAGGGTTGTTGAAGTCCCAAAGACCAAGATTTCATCAGGGTCATCTCTTGAGGGGTCTGAAATCCCTTTAACTCAATTGTAGGAACCGAAACTGCCTTAGAGGCCAAATTAGACTCTACAACGTTTGATGGTGGAATGGTTCTTCAAATATTTCGATCTAGATAATTTATCGATGGGATTTACTTAGTGATTGACAAGATATATTTCAATGAAAGTTCCTCCTCCAGATTAAACGTTTTCTTTTTTTTCTTTTCTTTTATTAGATGAGTCTGATAAAATGAGATGTGATGGTATAAACCAAATGATAGAGGGGATTCTTAACTACTGAAGAAGCTTGAGCATGGGATAACCCTCATGCTCAAGCATGTAGACAAAGATATTCACACCTATTACAAGTCTAGTAATAATACATTAACTTGTCGGTATTTCAACAGTGACTGAGATACAATTATTGAAAGAAAATACACATGCAATAAGATGATTGCAAGAAAAATAGTTTCCTTAGCTCTACCATCAATCACACATTAAAAAAATGATTTGATTTTCATCATTACGACCAAAAGAGCTGCTAAAATATTTAAACATATAGCTTATTAATAGATTCAAAAAAATCTTACTCGTTACAACATCAATTACTGAGATAAAAGTTGGAAGTAATTCCTCCTCAATCCAATTACATAACGCCTTTGATGAAAAACATAATTTTGTTTATGGTTATAAACATAACTTCTCAATTAAGTTTGTTTAGAAATAGTTCTTTACAATTCTCAAAAGGAGGCTCTTTTCCCAAAACCATCGACCCTTTCTAAAAGGTCAATCCCCTTATTTTAAAGAATAACTAACTAAAAATAGCTGCTACAAGTTTTTGTTAAGTAAGAAAAAATATTGCCATGTGGTGCTTGATCTCTTTATTCTCTCGAAATCATCGTGTGGTTCTACTAGAGTGGATGACTCTTCTCATACTCTGACCACTTGATGAACAAATCCTCACATGTGTTAGCAGACAAGAATCTGTGATGGTCCATCGAGGTTGAAAGGATTTCCTTCACTTCTACTGCCAGTTCTTTGTATTTGATGATTTTGGAACTCAAACGTTGTAGAATTGCACGAGTCTTAATTATATGTTCCATAAATTGTTGTATTTATCTCAGTGTCATGCTTACCAATTGTGTTATCTCCACTTCCCATGATGAGTCTTGTTATGCATGTCGTTTGACTATGTCATGCAAGTCGAAAAAATCCTTGGGTGAGCCAAACTCTGGGAGGCCAATGTCTTTCATATCCCGATTGATCATTTCCCAGCCTCTTTCACAATCGACCCACTTCTTTTGTATCTATCGCTGAGGTTCATGGGACATACTTACTCAATATTCAACTTCTTTCCTAATCCGGGAGATGCTGCTATCCCTTAGCACTCGAATACCATGCTCCTCTGAGTCTTGGCCCTTCTGCACTACGCTGATGTAGTTAATTTGTTATACCACTTGGTATGATTTATCATAGCATCCGTCCATGTCCTTGTAGGCTACTAGTGCCATAAGGGTATCTTCTTGGAAATCATCTATACCTGTAGTGAAAATAATTCTTTTGTTTATGAACTTTTCATATTCATCTTGGAACTCACTCTTCAAAAAAGTTGCAGCCTGCATTGAGTCTTGATAATATTTTTCCAAGTGGCATAGATGGTCTAGCTCCTTCAATGCAGTAGCCAGTTATTTTTCATCTCGTTTCCCTCAATCCAACATGGCATCAGTGATAGGCATCCATGTGCTAATGAGCTCAGATGTCTTTGTGTGTTCTGTGTTGAGAAGTTTCTCCTCCGTGGAGATGAGAATCGAGCTATCCAACGTGAGCCTTATTTTCTTGGTGGTCCTCCTCCTGATATATTTCCTCTTCCTTCCATAAGAATTCTTCTATATATCGATGACCTCATCAACAGTCTCATGGATTTGTTGTTCTCCCCAGGTTATAGTTTTTCCCAAGCTCCCTGTTGTATTTATTTGTTCTAGTACTCGTTCTTGTACTTCTTTCATGTGTCCCGATGGCTCGACCTTCATCTGGTGTTCATCAACTGGTGAGGTATCAGCCAAAATTGAAGATTCAATGATATGTTCGGTACTTACTTGGTGATCATTTGTTGAGGTGTCGATCTATGGCTATTGCACTTCCTCTTTTTTCCAACTAAACCTAGCTCATCCCTTGAGCTATCTTTTGGGGTCCCTGATAGGTCGAGAAACTCAGTGTCTAAGACACTTTTGGCCTCATGATCACCTTATGTAGGGTTTGAAATTTATGCATAAGGACTTGGAGCAGAAGTTCCCCTAGGTTCTTTCTCTTCTGTAATAGGTATCAGAGTTACAAGTGAAACCTATGGACTATCTTCATCCTCATAGATGGTTATTTGATCAAACAGGGGATTTGGCACCCCTGTTTCACCTGGTGTTCTTGGAATCCCATACTGGGTTGGAATGGTCACTGGTGATCTAGCCTATGGTGAAGGAACTCTGGGGTTTTCTAGACCGATGGTTTCCTCCAGTTATATTGACTCCGAGCCATTTAGATATTCTCTTATTGTGATTGGGTCGGTCGGGGTAATCCTCATCCTTTCAATTAGTTGAGGATTGTTCTCTAACTGGTTGATGATTCTTTGGGTTCCTTCTATTAACAACAACCCTCTCCTTTGTGCCTATGTGGTTTCTACTCCTCTGATTTATTCTCTAACCCTGAGAGATTCTTGAGCTACATGTTATATTGTTTTGACTTATTCATCCATACTCATATCTTTGAACCTAGTCATGTTTGGGTTTAATTTTCTCTGTAATACCTCCTCCCAGTCCTAAGCAGATTCTTTAAAAATAACATATTCAAACTTTTCATGCGCGCATGGCCAACAGGAAGAGACTTATAAAGCATGTTGGAGAACTAGGCCTTTAGGGTCATGCTTGTGAAAACGCTCTGTCGGGAACCTGTATTCCAACTGACTCAAACCCTCTTGTTTATATTGAGAAGTTTTCTTCACTATATAAAACCTTACACGGAAATCATAGGGTATGAATGATCATTTCTTGTGCTTAACCACAGTGGCGTTGTATCCCTATAGGATAGTCTGGTAACATTATTCTCCTACAATGAGTCGATCTGTGACATGAATGGGGAGAAAACGTGGTCCTCCAGTGGCCCTAAACACCCTGATATAGGTTGTGGTCTCATCTAAGTACCAGCGGCCTACTTTCAAAATCATTTTCTTGGCCACTACAAACATCCTTGGGCATTCCTTTTTAAATATAATGAAATAAATCTGGGCGATGAATTCATTGCAAATAAGGGCATAAGACTTCTTGTACCTATTTTCCCATAGGATGTTGAAGTAGAGATGTACAGGTAGCTCTGTGATGTGCCATCTCAAATTCATACCGGCGAAGACATTCCTCGCGCAGATTACATCTAGCAGATATGAGGCCATGTGAAAAGAAGGTGCTTCTCCCTCCTTTGGTGAATAGGCCTACAGTATATTGGTGCTAAATTGCGGAGATAATTTCTCCCCAATTGAAGCTACTCCCATAAATCGCCACAATGTATTTCAGGGGCATCCATGCCCCCGATAACTTGGCGTAGTTTTTTTCTTCGTATAATCGACACATTAGAGCCATCAGGTAGATATATGGCTCCCTCAAACTCACTGTCCTGTGCCAACCATTTATTCGGTTCGTAAATGTTTTGTCTTCCTTCCACCAGGAAGCCATTAATCGGTTGGTGTCATGGAATTCATAAAACTTCACCACAAAGTATTTTTTCAACCGCTCCTCCGAGTCCTTGATTTTGTAATACTTCTGGACCTCTATCTCGAGAAAAACTCTGACACATCTGCCATTCTTATCGTTGATCAAGCACTTCTACACATCTGTGCGATCAATTATCCATCTCAAGCTCTCGATGTAGGGAAAGACTAGAGTTCGGAAGGATATGATATGAAAGCACAATCGTCGGATATTCAGGAAAACCTGGTCATCGAGTGCCCTTACATCCGGGTCATTGTGTGGGATAAACTCTGGTTAATCTTCCCAGTTGATTCTCTTAAATAAATATCCCCAATGTGGGAGAATTATTTTTTATCCATTGGTCGCTTATGTATTTCCAAAAGTGGGAGGTTGAATGAATTCCTTCTTGGTCAATGTTTTGATGATCAAGTCCTCTCTCTAGTCAAATTCCAACTTCCTTGTCATGCTGGGAGAATATCCTTCACCCATCTCTTCTTTCTTTAATTTTGGTACCGTCGACGAGCGTCTCGTCATTGGCTTCCTTGGAGGAATTTTCCCTGCGGATAGAACAATGTTAGACATCGTGTTGCAGATAGGATGTTGATACATAAAAAATCATGACCATTGAATTGATAAAAATTAACATATACCTCTTCTTTGTGCTAGCTTAATCTAGTTTTTTGAAAGTCTGAGAATCAAATGCAACTCTTGAGATGATCTTATCACTTCTTCGGCTACTCTGGAAATGGGAAAATTGTGTGCAGAATGGAGGTGTTCAAAGTTCTCTTAGTGATTTAAATAGAGATAATACTTATCTTAGATAATACTTACCTTGTCGCATCATTTATTCAATTCGGGGTATGAGTGTGGTTCTACAAAATATGTCGCTAGATCTTCATTATGTTCAGATTAAATGAAGTTGTAGGTTGGCGGCATGGGCATAGGCTATAATGTGTTCTATCAAAGATTTCAAATTCATGTTTTTCAATTGGCGCATGGGGTAGCAACATATGTGAGGAAAAAAATTAACTGGCCTATTAAATGGAAGAATATGATATTACTGTGTGTTGAAAATGTCCTATCATTCCACTAAATTATCAGGTGAATCGAGAGTTGAGGATTTTCTTTAGACCATGTTCATTGATATCTCTCGGAAAAAACTCTGACACCGAACCATCTTGCCTTACAGTGCTGATGTGGAAATGCAGACTTGGAAGTGTGACTAGGGCACGGGGAAACCTAAGGTGACTTGGGATGAAATTAGGTTGTACAAAATGCCTACGCAGAAAAGACACGTGGCACTTGAAAATGGCATCTTAACTTAATCGTGTTATTCTGAATTCGGGATTTTTCATTAGATAATCATTTTAAAAACATGTCCTACCCTACCGATGCCAAAAAGTATCAAGGATCGGTGATCAATGATAAGTTTAAACAAATGTTCCCGGATTACCCCCCTCAAAACTTACCGATGCTGAAAATGTATCAGGGATCGGTGATCGGCGATGTGTAAACGTGGAAATATTCAATGATTTAACCTTTTGGTATTTTATCGATCCTCGATAAAATGCATCGGTAATTGGCTATCGGAGGTTCATCATGGCCCATGCCAATGTTTATCCCTCTCGTATTTCGTCGACGCCAATGAGAAATCAGCCACCTCCTAAATTTTCTTTGTGAACAATTAGCGAACATATACTTCGATTTTACTGATGTTGATGATACATTGGCAATCAACGATTATTGTTACTATGCGGTCATTTCTACCTGTTCATAATTTGTCGATCTCTAAATATAAGTGCGCGGGTCACAAATTTCACTGCAGATTCTTAGTTAAAATTCCAAGTTATTTTTAGACACAAAGGTTTCACATTGACAGGTTCACATAAATCCAATTTGATCGATGAAGAGACATGAAAAAAAAAAGGCAATTCCTCTATAGTGGACTCAATCCAGAAAGAAAAACAAAAGAAAACAAGTGGTACCCAAAAGAGACAAAATTTCATGAAACATTTTAGGGTGTGTTGAGCGCTCAACAAATGGTGATTCTCTGGGCAAAAGAAGAATCTTTTTTCCTTCCTTCAAGCTTAGCTCATGCACAAGCTGGTTGAGAACTAACTAGCTTCTCTTTTAACAAAGTATTTTCTATCCTTGCGTGTACAAATTCCCAGGTTCGCGAATCTGGGTCTGCCTATGGATTTTAACACCTTATCCCACATTCGTTCCTCTTGACCGTGATCCACGCCCCTTTTTTTACAAGAGTCGGGTAAGGCATTCACTGGATCGAGGTTGTTTTAGTTATCATTATTCACTCGCTACGGTGTTGCTCCACTACCAATGAGCGTCCATAGCCCTGACGAAGTCCAGGGATGATTTTAGGGGATAAATTTCTCTCATGGGATAATTTTCCATGGTTTTTCCCAAAAAACAATTCGTTATTCTAAAAATGCTTCTCCCAAATTCTATAGGATAAAATTATTTTACCTTAAAAATCGCCAAAATGTTATACAAACTATCTAAAATCCTTAGAAATTTAAATTTTTTTACAAAAATATCACCAAACATTTATAGTTGGCATATGAACGATTATTAAGATTCACCATGTTTTATACATTTTAAAATACATTTCCATCCTTTAAATCATCCATGGTGGAGTCATCCCGACGTCATAGAACTTTCTCCGCTTCTAGTGAGCGTCCATATCCCTAACGAAGTTATCTACATACCCTCTCCTACTTTGCACTCATTTAATATAATTGATTTATTCTTGGCATAAATTCCTTGAGCGAGTTTGAGAGGAGGACGTCTGTTATCTGCAATATGAAATGGTCAATGTGAAATTCCTCCTAGCTTTGTTTAGAGGTACATGTGGTCCTTTCCAACTTTCCATCTTTCCCTTTGGGATTTACCAGACCACCAGGCGGACACTTCATCACTTACTAAGGTCGTTTGTTTGCAAAGACACAATATATATTTTATTGAATAAATTTGCAATTTCCCAGTTTCTCTTATGTTGCATGTAAGCGTGAGTTAGGAGAACAGTTTGCTACACCATATTTATTTGGGTCAACCAATGTTTTACGGAACACAACTTTATTACAAGAAAATACCAAAAATAAAAGACAGGAATAAAAA
>SNQJ01S0157967.1:22078-43675 GCA_010110895.2 Picea sitchensis
GAGGAAGTTACAATGGGTTTTGCTGTAGGTTGTATCCCTTCATTTGCTGGATAATAATAAAGGAAGGACCTGGCAATTTCTCTGGTGGACGTAGCCCACACTGGGTGAACCACGTAATTGTATTGTGTGTCTTCTGTGTTTTTGTTTCTGCATTTGTTTTATTTTATTTCTCCGCGGTCCTGTTTTTTCTAACAGATTTCTCTTAAAAAATGGTTTATAGGGCCTTTGACCCTGGTCTCCTTCCCCGACACTTATGTTCATGTCTACTATTTCATTTGAAATTCTCTTTATCATCCGTTGTAGGTATTCTATGTCCCCACTTCCCTTTTCGGGACCTTGTTTTGTTTGTTTTCGCGGGGGTCTAGTAAAAAAAAGTCCTCTCCTAGGAGGAGGTTGAAATTCCTTCTTAACTAGTGAGACCTGGCCCTCGTTGCATCCCTTCATTTGGAATTCAATCATTCTGGCTTCCTCAAAATTTTAAGCTAGGTTTTGTTTGGCAACCCTTTTCACAAACATGGAAATGGAAGCAGGGAGAGCATTAGGATATACCTCAATTTGCAACTCCTGCATAGGTTTAGCTTCATGTTGAAATTTGTTTAGGCTAGTGGTAAACCGTTGATTGAAGTCTTTAGCCTTCGCTTTTGAACTCATGGTGGTGGTAAAGAGTTCAACCATTAAATATCTTGTGGTGGTTTCTTCTACAAATGTTTCTAACAAATCTTTTCGAAACTTCGTCCAACTAGTTATCGACCACACAGACAAGTTAAAATACCATGTCAAGGCTGAATTCTCAAAGGTATATGAAAAAAACCTACATACTACATCCTCATGTTGTATGTTCATCAGTGTTATAGCTAGTATGAACTTTTTAATATGGTCTTCAGTAAATCCGGAGGTTTCAAGGTCGAACTTGGGAAGTAATTTTTATGGATGTCGAGGGAGGTTATGTACTCGTCCTGGGATTTCCAGAGCATCTCTAGCTAGCCAAGGTTGATTATTTGGAGGTGGATTTCCCCTTTATTCATTATTATCATTATTATCCTCCATGTCATCCGATTTTGAAAGTGAGTGATCCAGGCTAAACCTTTCCTCATCGGATTTGAAATCACCTGGCTCAGAGTAGTTACCAGTTAGTGCTTTAGGCATCATATTAAGGGGTTGTCCAATCTCAGTGAGGTAAAAATATATCAGGTCTTCTACTGTGTGAACAAAAACCTAGTCGGGGGTATCGACCATTGGTTTGCTTACTTGTTTTTTACGAGGAAGTAACAGGGCTAAGACTAACAATCCAATTTTGTGAGCGTAAGCTCTTATGATTCTTCTGAATTGGCTGAAATCCTCATGGGGAAGAGCATAAGGTATTTCATGGAATAATTTTTCTTTCTCGTGCTGGGGTGAGTTAGTTGTTTTGGGAGTACTCTCTGTATGTGGGTTTTCTTGAGAATGACTAGTCATGCATGTGGGATGTTTTGAATCTGTAGGCTATGCGAAATATTATGTCAGAAATATTTTTAGCCATTCATTCATGCCATCCTTCTAGCGCCAATTCTGTTGAGGGGTCTGAAATCCCTTTAACTCAATAGTAGGAACCAAACCCACATTAAAGGCCTAATTAGACTGTGCATCGTTTGATGGTGGAATGGTTCTCCAGATATTTTGATCTAGCTAATTTATCGATGGGATTTACTTAGTTATTAATAGGATATATTTCAATGAAAGTTCCTCCTCTAGATTAAATGCTCTCTTTTTTGTCTTTTCTTTTATTAGATGAGTCTGATAAAATGAGATGTGTTTGTATAAACCAACTGATAGAGGGGATTATTAACTACTGAAGAAGGTTGATCCTAGGATAATCCTTGTGCTCAAGCATGCAAAAAAAAATATTCACACCTATTACAAGTCTAGTAATAATACATTAACTTGTTGGTATTTCAACAACGACTGATATACAATTATTCAAATAAAATATGGATGCAATAAGATGATTGAAAGAAAAATAATTTCCTTAGCTCTACCATCAATCACACATTAACACAATGATTTGATTTCCATCATTAAGAACAAAAGAACTGCTAAAATCTTGAAACATATAGCTTATCAATAGATTTAGAAAACTCTTACTCGTTATAGCATCAATTAGTGAGATAAAAGTTGGAAGTAATTCCTCCTCGATCCAATCACATAATGCCTTTGATAAAAAAATAATTTTGTCTCTGGTTCTAAACAAAACTTCTCAATTAAGGTTGTTCAGAAATAGTTCTTTACAATTCTAAAAAAGAGGAACTTTTCCCAAAACCATCGACCCTTTCTAAAAGGTCAATCCCCTTATTTATAAAGAATCACTAACTAAAAATAGTTGCTACAAGTTTATGTTAAGTAAAAAAAAAATATTACCACATGGCACTTGATCTCTTTGTTCTCTGGAAATCATCTTGTGGTTATACTGGAGTGGATGAATCTTCTCATACTATGACCACTTGATGAAGATATCATCTCATGTGTTAGCATATGGGAATCCATGTTGGTCCATCGGGGATGAAAGGATTTCCTTAACTTCTACTGCCCCTTCTCTATATTTGATTATTTTGGCACTCAAATGTTGCAGAACTGCACGAGCCTTGATCAGATGTTCCATAAAATTTTGTATTTTACCTGGTGTCATGCTTGCCACCTGTGTGATCTCCACTACCCATGTTGAGTCTTTTTTTTCATTTCATTTGACTATGCCATGCAAGTCGAAAAATTCCTCGGGTGAGATTAAATCTAGGAGGCCAATGTATTTCATCTCCCGATTGATCTTTTCCCAGACTCGTTCACACTCAACCTACATCTTTTGTATCTATCATTGAGGTTCCTGGGCCATACTTACCCAGTATTCGGCTACTTTCTTGATCCGGGAGATGTTGTTATCCCTTAGCACTCGAATATCATGCTCCTCTGCGTCTTAGCCCTTATACATTATGTTGATGTAGTCAATTCATTCTACCACTTGGTATGCTTTCTCATACCATCTCTTCATGTCCTTGTAGGATGCCAGTGCCATAAGGGTATCCTCTTGGAAATCAGATATACCTGTAGTGAAAATATGTCTTTCATTTGTAAACTTTGCATATGCATCTTAGAACTCACTCTTCATAAAGCATGCAACCTGCATTGAGTCTTGATAATTTTTTCCAAGTGGTGCAGATGGTCTATCTCCTTAAATGCAATGGCCAATTCTTTTTCATCTTTCTTTGCTCGATCCAACGTGGCATCAGTGATAACCATCCTTGTGTCGATGAGCTTAGATGTCTTTTTCTATTCTGTGCTAAGCAACATCTCCTCAATGGTGATGAGAATCGAGATATCCAACATGAGTATTCTTTTCTTGGTGGTCCTCCTCATGATAGATTTTCTCTTCTTGTATATCGGTGAAATCATCAATAGGCTCAGGTATTTGTTGTTCTCCCTAGGTTAGAGTGGTTCCCAAGCTACATGTTGTATGTATTTGTTCTAGGATTGGTTCTTGTACTTATTTCATATGTCCCGATGGCTCAACCTCCATGTGGTGTTCATCGGCTGATGAGGTATCGACCAAAATTGAAGAATCAATGATATGTTCAATACTTACTTGGTGATCGGTTGTTGAGGTGCCAATCTTTGGTTGTTTCACTTCCTCTTTTTTTCCACCTGAACCTAGCTCATCCCTTGAGCTTTATTTTGGGGTCCCCGATAGGTCGAGAAAGTCATTTTCTAATACACTTTCGACCTCATGATCTCCCTGTCGAGGTTTTGGAACTAATGCATCGGTACTTGGAGCAGATGTTCCCCCAAGTTCCTTCTCTTCTGTAATAGGTATCAGAGTTACAAGTGAAACCTCTGAACTCTCTTCATTTCCATAGATGGTTATTATATCAAATAGGGGATTTGGAATACCTATTTCACATGGTGTTATTGGACTCTCATACTGGGCTGGAATGGTCATCGATGATCTATCATGTGGTGATGGAACTCTGGGGTTTTCCAGACTGGTGGTTTCCTCTAGTTGTATAGACTCTAAGCCATTTAGATATTCTCTGATTGTGATTGGGTCGAATGGGGTGATCCTCTTCATTTATATTATTTGAGGATCATTCTCTAGATGGTCGATGATTCTTTGGGATCATTCTAGTAACATCAACCCTATCCTTTGTTCCTTTGTGGCTTCTGCTTCTCTTATTTATTCTCTAACCCTAAGAGCTTCTTGATCCATCTATTCAATTGCTTCGACCTGCTCATCCATACTCATAGCTTTGAACCTAGTCATTTTCTGGTTGGATTTTCTCTGTAATCCCTCCTCCCTGTCCTGAGCACATTATGTAAAAATATCATCTTCAAACTTGTCATGCACATATGGCTAGTAGGAAGACACTTCTGAAGCTTGTTGGAGAACTGGGCCTTTAGGTTCATACTTGTGAAACTGGCATGTCATGAACCTATATTCCAGTTGACTCAAACCCTCTTGTTTATCTTGAGCAGTGTCCTTCACTATATAAAACCCTACATGGAAACCGTAGGGTATGAATGCTCGTTTCTTGTCGTTAACCAAAGTGGCTTTGTAGCCCTGCAGAATAGTCTAGCGACATATTTATCCTACAACGAGCTAGTTTGGGAGGTGAGCGGGGAGAAAATGTGGTGCTTTGGTGGCCCCAAACACCCTGATATAGGTTGTGGTCTCATCTAGGTACCAATGGCCTACTTTCGAAATCATTTTCTTGGTCGCTACAGACATCCTTGGGCATTCCTTTTTAAATATAATGAAATAAATAAAAATGATAAATTCATCGCAAATAAGGGAATACAACTTCTTGTAATTTTTTTCCCATAGGATGTTGAAGTAGACATGTACAAGAAGCTCAGTGATGTGCCAGCTCAAATTTATATTGATGAAGACATTCCTCATGCAGATTACATCTAGCACATACAAGGTCATGTGAAAAGCAAGTTCTTCTCCCTCCTTTGGTGACTGGGCCTGTAATATACTAGTGCTCAATTGATTGGAGATAATTTCTCCCCAATTGAATATACTCTCGTAAATCACCACAGTGTATTCCAGGGGCATCCATAACTTTGATAACTCGGCGTAGTATTTTTTTCTGTATAATCGGAGGATTAGAGCCATGAAGTAGATATATGGCTCCCTCAAATTCATTGTCCTGTACCAATTGTTGCTTAGGTTCGTAAATTTATTGTCTTCCTTCCACTAGGAAGCCATTAATAGACTGGTGTCATGGAATTCATAGAAACTCACAACAAAGTCTATGTTCAACCGCTCCTCCGAGTCCCTAATTTTGTAGTACTTCAGGACCTCTGTCAGGAGAAAAACGTCGACACATCCACCATTCTCATCGTTGATCAGACACTTCTGTGTATCTCTGTGATAAATTATCCAACTCAAGGTCTTGATGCAGGGAAATATTGGAGTTCGATAGGCTACTAGATGCAAGCATGATCGTCAAATATTTGGGAAAACCTGGTCGTCAAGCACCCTTACATCCGGGTCATTGTGTGGGATAAACTCAGAGTAATATTCCTAGTTGAGCCTGTTGAATAAATCTCCCAACTATGGGAGAATTATTTTTGACCCATTGGTCTCTTTTGTATTGCCAAAAGAAAGAGGTTGAATGAATGCCTTCTTGGTTGATGTTTTGATGATCGGCTTCGCTCTGTGAGAAAATTCCAACTGTGATGTCGTGTCGAGAGAATATCCTTCACCCACCTCTTCTTCCTTTAATTTTGGTGCCCTCAGCAAGTTTCTGGTCGTTGTCTTCATTGGAGGCATTTTCCCTGCAGATAGAATAGTGTTAGACATCGTGTTGTAGACAAGATGTTGATACATAAAAAATCACAACCGTAGAACTGATAAAAATTAACACATACCTCTTCTTCATGCTAGCTTAACTTGGTTTTTTGAAAGTCTGAGAATCAAATGCAACTCTTGAGATGCTCTCTTCGCTTCTACGATTTCTCTGGAAATGGGAAACTTATGTGCAACATGGAGGTGTTCAAAGTTGTCTTAGTGATTTAAAAAGAGATAATACTTACCTTGTCGCATTAGTTCTTCAATTCATGGTATGAGTGTGGTTCTACAAAATCTTTCGCCAGATATTCATTATGTTCAAGATTAAATGCAGTTGTAGGTTGGTGGCACAGGGGCGGTATATAATGTGGCCTATCGACGATTTAAAATTTACGTTGTTCAATTAGCGCATGGGGTAGCAACATATGCAAAGAAAAAAATTAACTGGCCTATTGAATCGCAGAATCTGATCTTATTGTGTGCTAAAAACGTCCCATCATTCCACTAAATTATTGGGTGAATTAGGAGTTGGTGCTTTTCTTTAGACAATGTTTGTTATATCTCTCGAAAAAAACTCCTACACCAATCGATTTTGTCGTACAGTGTTGATGTGGAAATGTGGACTTGGAAGTGTGACAAGGACATGGGGAAACCTAAGGTGACCTGGGATGAAATTAGGCCATACTAAATGCCTATGCAACAAAGACACATGGCACTTTAAACTGGCATCTTCATTTAATCGTGTTATTCAGAATAGAGGATTTTTCATTAGCTAATCATTTTAACAATAGGTCCTACCCTGGCGATGTCGAAAAGTATCAAGGATCGGCGATCAACAATAAGTTTAAACAAGTGTTCCCAGATTACCCCCCTTGAAACTTACCGATGCGGAAAATGTGTCAGGGATCAATGATTGATGATGTGTAAACACGAAAAATTTCAATGATTTAACCTTTTTGGATTTCACTGATCCTCGATAAAATGCATTGGTAATCAGCTATTGGAGGTTCATCATGGCCCATGTCAATGTTTATCCCTCTTGTATTTTGTTGACGCCAATGAGAAGTCGACCACCTCCTGAATCATCTTTGTGAACAATTAGGGCACATATACTCCAATTTTACTAATGTCAATGATAGATCGGTTATGAACAATTATTGTTACTATGCATTCATTTCTACATGTTCAGAATTTGTCAATCTCTAAACATAAGTACGCAGGTCACAAATTTCACTACAGATTCTTAGTTAAAATGACAAGTTCTCTTTAGACACAAAGGTTTCACATTGACAGGTTCAAATAAATCCAATTTGATTGATGAAGAGACATGAAAAAAAAGAAATAAATCCCTCTATAGAGGACTCAATCCAAAAAGAAAAATAAAGGAAAACAATTGGTACCCAAAAGAGACAAAATTTCATGAAATCTTTTAGGGTGTGTTGAGCACTCAACACCGTCCATCGTCGAGGACACACATCATCAGATCATGAGATACTAAATATAGACACTTTGGGAGAATAGAGGGAAAAGGATTTCGGTCTCTCCGTAGTCCCAAAGTCTCTAATTGATCTGGATTGTTGATCAGAGGAAGGACACAAGGCAGTATATCCAAACGTATAGAGGTTGGAGACTCTGGAGGAAAAAGAGTGCATCATTGTGAGGACTCGGTAAAGCTCAAAGGTTGGATTCAATCCCAACCATATGTTGGAGGAGGACGTGTGGTGACCTATCTCACAGTGTGGGGATGCAACACTTCAGAAAATTTGTGTCGTCGTGTAGACAGGGAGAAACTCTCGAAGTCTTGAAAATCATCCTAGTCATCGATCAAGAGGGGACACATGGAGGAAGGAGAGACCTTTTGGAATATCGACATCCAGATATACGAGAGGTTGTGTCATGTGGATGAACAAAGGAAATTGTTGAATCCCTAAAAGAAGAAATATGAATCGTCCATCCATCGTAGCTTGAGGATTGTTGATTTAATACTTGGGCATATTCGTTGATTCGGAAATACAAGAGATTTTTGAAAAACGTTGTGGAAAAATCATCGAAGATTAAAGTGCGAGAGAGGCATAGAGCCTTCGATCTGGTGGTGGAATAGGAGCCGTCAGATCTACCCCTTTTCGGCACCCAACACTTTGCGAGTGTTGTGTGTGTGTTGGATACGGTAAAAAATCGTCGAAGCTTGAAACAACAGAGTTTGAGTCATCGATATTGATATTCATTGAGAGTCGTTGATATTGTTGACTATTTTTCGGTAGTTCACAGGTTGTGCATTTGAAGGAATTGAAAGATAAGAAGGGTAGAAAGTCTCGAAGTCTCGAAACTTTCGGGGATTGAAAGTTTGACCCGTAGTTTTTTCCCTCGATCTACAGGGAGGCTCTTCCAGTGCTACGGGACTCCCAAAGAAGATAATTTTCATCCGGGAAGTAAGTTTGAGGACCTATGTACTGAAATTTTGGGCTCCAAGGGAGCCTGTGAGCTAATTTCATCTCTCGTCTAGAACAATCCTAGTACGGGAGGTCACACCGACCCTGGGAGAGGGTGGGGTATGCATCAATGGTATAGTTGGATATGTCCCATGTAATGGAGTCATGTTGCAGACATATAAAATTATGATGAGGAAGAGAGTTCAGTTGAAAGAAAGGGCACCAAATGGTGCTGCTTCAACATGATATCAGTGAGGATTCATGGAAGCATACTTCTATAAAACTCATTACTTCAAAGGAAGAATATATCGTAGCCAGTGATGTGAGTCATGGAAGCAGTGAGGATTCATAGGATTTTCGTAGGACTTCATCCGAGACATGGTGCAGATGAAGTAGCCAAGATTCAATAAATATATGAGCAAATTGCTAACATTCAAGGAATCTGTCATATGTTTATCATTGGCCAGTTGGCTAGTTGGTGAACCACTTTGTTGATGATATTGTATTCCCTCATTGAGAGGGAGTGATGATATGTTTACATCATGGACAATCATTCTCCATGTGTCACAGATAGTGATCAGGTTGGGGAGAATGGTCCAAGGCAGTGTTGATATATGTTTGCATCATGGATAGTCATGGTGTTGCTAGACATACATTCTCCCTATGTCACATATAATGACTTGATTAGGGAGAATGGTCTAGGTTGGTCAGGATGTTGATGTACCATGGGTAGTCATTTTCCCTATGTCAGAGATAGTGATCTAATTAGGGAAAATGGTCCAGGATGGTCATTCTTCCCATGTCACAGATGGTGACCTGATTAGGAAGAATGGTATGTCTCCTTGTGTCACAGATGATGACCTGATTAGGGATATTTTTATAGGACATTCATTTTTCGTATGTCACAGATATTGACATGATTAGGGAAAATGGTTCGGGACGAAAATTATTCCTTTGTCACATATGGTGAATTGATTAGGAAGAATGGTCCCTATAGCCCATGACATGGCTTTCAACATCTGACAGGACGAAAATTCTTCATGTGTCATATATGATGACCTGATTAGAAAGAATGGTCCTTGATACTGACCAGGTTGTGGCAATTGATGATGTTGATGATGATGATGATTTTATAAAAACTTTCTATGATGAAAGAAGTGCCAAGAAGACAAGTCAACTTTTCCAACAAGAGAACATTTAGATGGTCGGTCTTCATAATGTATATATTTGAAAAAGAATATTCTAGAAAATAATATGTGTAATTCTAAAAGCGTCCCTACTAAAAAGTATTAAATTAATATTTGATTATTGACCTAAAGGAAAAGTCGGCACCAACAAAAAGTCACCTCACCAAAAATCGTCTCTTGAAATGTCCTCTCTCCAATATAAATAAATGGATGTCTCACCTCATTTGTACACAAGAATTTCATAGAGATAAAAGAAGGAAACCACATATCTAAGGCAATTGCAACAAGGGTTCAATGAAGGTCTCTTAGGGAATCTATCTTGGTCTATTCTTTTGGTGTATTTCTTGTTTCTCTATCTCTCTTGAAGAGCAAGGTTTGGTTGGGAAATATTAGTATTGTTTTATATTTGGCATGGAATTCTTCTAGAGAAAGGTTGCTGGGTTTTTTCCCCTTTTGGGATTTTCCCAGGGTATTTCTTGTGTGTCTTGTGCATGGTGATTCTTGTTTATTTCTGCTGCTAGTTAGTTGTATGTTTTATTGTATTGTTAATTTATGATGTTAAAAGGCATAAATTTGGTTAACATTATCATAATAAATTAATCATCATATATGAAACTAGAAAAGCAACACAAAATGCATGTGAGGCTACACTAAAATGCATGCCCATGTCTTGAAACTCATTCAATTTGAGTGGTTCAAACTGTAAATGATTTTTTAAGTCATTTTACATATGCATGTATACTTAGTTTTACATTTGCAGTCACAAAATACCCTATTGTGAAAAAATATGCAAGAGATGCCTAGTCAACCCTATTTGTAATGCACAACCTATTTGTAAAAAGTAAGACAAGGTTGTATTGTACCTTAGATTTTAGTTGTGCAAGTTATTACGGGTGTGGTTTATCATATTAGAGTTATTCACATTGTTGATTTTTTCAATTTCAAGTTTGTATACCTACAAGAAATCTACCTAGTGTTTAAAATTCTAGTTTGGATACTTATAAGAAATTATATCACACATTACAGGGTTGTAGAAAAATTGTACATTTGTCGACTATACCTTTGTTTTTACAATTGGAAACCTAAAACCCTTTGCTGTGAAAAAAGACCAAAATTGTCTTGTAGGACAAAGAGGGAAAATTTTGCATTGATGTATTTTTTTCCTTGGTGCAAAATGCACGGGAGGCTACACTAAAATGCACATCCATATCCCAAAAATCATTCAATTTGAGTGGTTTGAATTGTAAATTATTTTCTAAGTCATTTTACATAGGCATATATACTTAGTTTTACATTTTCAGTCATAAAATTCTCTATTGTGCAAAAATAGGCAAAATATTCCTAGTAAAACCCTAGAAATGCACATCTTATATTATACCTTATCTTTTAGTTGTGCAAGTTGTTGAGGGTGTGGTTTATCATATTATACATGTTCATGATGTTAATTTTGCAATTGCAATTTGAAAAATGGTTGTTGTGCAAAAGCGACAAAGTTTGCATTGTAATTTGGAAGGTTGAAACTATACTACATGACCAAATTAAAATGCATTCCCAAGCTTCCCTATAGATCCAAAAATTGTTTTATAAGTTGATATATAGAGTTAGATATATGGTAAATTTACCTATGTCATTTAAAGTGCAATTGAATAACATGAGAGATTTCTTTCATGCACCTAGATTTGCTATTTTGTGAATATTTGAAGGAAAAACTATCTTAGAGTAAAATGCACACCCTAGTCTTAATTTTGACTCAAATTAAGTGGTTCCACTTGTATAAGGTGTAATTTGTGACTTTACACTTGTCTATAACCTTATATTGGAATTTTTGGAAAAAACAACCTGCCTGATGTGCATAAAGGATAACAATTTCATGGTAAAGCCAAAGGGACACATTCTTAAACTTGGTTATATGAAACTACACGCCCAAATTTGGATAAGACCCCATAATTTGATATTTTTGTTGTGATTTGATGATCAAAATATTTATAACATGCTTAAATAATTAAGAGTGCATTTACACTAACAAATGATGATTTTTATGCACAAATATTTATGACCTTTTGATGAATCAGAGGATGGCGGTTTATGAGAAAAATCAAGTCAATGTCTTATATCCAACCAATGATACATAGAAAATGGCATAAACCTTAATAAAAAAATAATTAAACCATATGTGAAAATACTTTAAACAAAATAAGCTATAGAAAATATAGAGTTTGTTCACCTCCAAATTGATTGATTCAAGTTGGAGAGTATGTAAATTATGTTTTTACATTTTCATACACCTTTGTTTGTGCATTTAGAGAAATCAAACTCTTTGTCATGAGAAAAGACCAAAAAATGTCTTATAGAATGAAGAGGTCAATATTACACGATATATTAAAAGTTACAGGGTTGTATACAAGTTGTACAATTGTCTATACCATTGTTTGTGCAATTGGAAACCTAAAACCCTTTTTGGTGCAAAAATACAAAACATTGTCTTGTAGGACAAAGAGATAAAATTTTGCATTGGTGTAAAATTTTCCTTAGTGCAAAATGCATGCCAAGCTACACTAAAATGCATGTCCAAGTCTCAAAACTCATTCAATTTGAGTGGTTATAATTCTAAATGTTTTTCTAAGTTATTTTATGTAAGCCTATATACTTAGTTTTTCATTTTCAGTCATAAAATACTATGTTCGGCAAAAATAGGCAAGAAATGCCTAGTAAAACCCTAGAGATGCACAACCTATTTGTAAAAAGTAATCCAAGGTTGTATTATACCTTAGATTTGAGTTATGCAAGTTGTTTGGGGTGTGTTTTATCATATTAGTCCTATTCATGTTGTTAATTTTTCAATTGAAAGTTTAAAAAGGGTTGTTGTGCAAAGGAGGAAAAGTTTGCCTTGTAATTTGGAAGGTCGAAACTATACTAAGTAACCAAATTAAAATGAACTCTCAAGCTTCCCTGCCACTCCAATTTTTTTTTATAAGTTTTAGGATGGATTTAGATATATGGTAAATTTACCTACGTCATCTCAAGTGAAATTGAAGAATAGGAGAGGTTGCTTTCATGCACCTAGATCTGGGATTTCATGTAAATTTAAAAGGCAAAACTGCCTTACGGTAAAATGCATTCCCTAGTCTCAATTTTGACCCAAATTGAGTAGTTCAACTTGTAGAAGGTATAGTTTGTGTACATACACCTATCTATTGCCTTAGATTGGCATTTGGTGAAGGGTGAAATATACATTTTTGTTTGGGGTTACATGGATGAATTAATATGTATTGTTACATATACAACTCTAAATATTTTTATAGTGATAGATGATAGATTAATGATTCTACAAGAGAAATATTGTGGTTGTGGATTTTTGTTGTATATGAACATACCCAGTAGGGTATTTATGAAAGAATTTTTGCATATTAGGGTTTAATACTAGGGTTGCATATAATTTTTTGTTTCTAAAGGTAAATAGACTTCTTATAATTCGTATTGTTCCATTAAGGACCAACCACATTAGTACTAGGTAGGGAAAAACACATATAATTGGTATATCCTTAAGCCAATTCCCACTTGAGTATGGAAATTTTGAAAATCGGCGTTTAATGAAAATTCAAAAATTTGTCCTCATTTACTTGAGGTTTTTTATATCTATTTCCCATGAAATTTGAACCTTATAATTGAATCTGAAATATTATCTATAGTAGAATATATTTCACTTATGTAAAACCAGAATCAATAGGTAACCCAAGAAAACGAACACTAAAATAATCTAGTTTTTTGGTGGGTTTTGGTCACAAGAGTGGATAAACCCACTTAATCTCAACAGTTGTGGGTTGAACCTGAAGAAAAATGGTGATGGATTTAAACCAAACCCTAGATATATTTGCATACATCAAATCCTACTTTAGAAAATATATAAAAATCCAAATCATGAAATTAAATCCACCTAACATGAACACTAAGATTTAAAAGAATTCATATTCTCCATTACCATAATAGGAAGGAAAAGAATAAACACTTGTGTATTATCTTGCTGAATTTGAATGGGATACAAATCCCCTCCTTGGAATAGGTCCATGGATTCCTTGGTGTTATTGTGACTCCCTCCTCCATGGATAAATCAGGTACATATGCTAGAAAGTGCAATCAAGAGGAAGATTTCCTCAAGACTCTAGTGACATTCTGGTAGCATAACCTTACTTATAGGGATGGATTGATGTAGTGACCTCAAGTGATTTATTTATAGTTGTATAGTTGATAAAACCCTTCACATTATATTTTTAATAGTGACCTAAAGTGCTTTATTTATAGTTGTATAGTTGTATTTTGGAGGAAATTGAGAAAATGTTTCATTTGTAGCTTGTGTATGTATTGTAATTTGCATCCACAATTATTTTTTACAAGCCATATGAAATATACTTTATACATATAGGTTTCAGATTCATAACAACAATGATAAATCTATGGAATTACTATTTAATATCAACATGTCAAGTACAAGAAACTAATTATAGTTTACTCAAACATCTTGCAAACAAAATGATAATGATGGTTTATATGTGTATAACTCAACCTCAATTAACTTTTAAAGTATTATAGGCTTTGATATGTAACTATACACAATCATACATATTTATAACCAAAAACCACTAAATATTTCAACCCTTTACCAGATTTAACTAGTAGTGAGCCATTTTATATGTTTGCAAGCATTTTTAACTTCTGTAATTTTATTTTCAATAATTAAAATATGGATATTTTTCAAAGGAAAAAGTATTAATTAAAAAAAAAATCCGACATCCATTTTCATTCATCTTCATCCATTTTCATTCATCAACATCCATTTTTAGTCATCTTCCTATGAAAACCATTCATATGAGCTAAGGAAGAAACTTTTAAGGTTTAGGCCATCATAAAGATATCAAACTTGTCAAGGACGTGGATTTTTCATTAACAAGGTGTGTATATTCCTCCTTACTATGTAAAAATGCAATCCTAAGCACTCAACATGCATTTTCAACTTGAGGTGTGCATTTTCCCTAATAGGACGTCCATTTACTTTAATACCCTATTTTCATGTAATTCCATAAATCAACATACTATTACTTTGTTTTTAAATTTACTAGTCTCAATTTTCTTTATGAAAAATTGTTTACAAAAAGCACAAAACACACAATACATATCTATTCTCTTAAAAAGACAAGAAAATAGGAAAACTAAGTTTTTAAATTTATGAGTACTTTGAACTTTATTTATGAAAATTGCTTTAAAAAAAGACAAAACACAAAATAGATATATATGCTCTTAAAAAGATAGGAAAATAGGAAATCTGAGACACAATATTACAAACATAAGCATGTATTTATATTCAAAATAATTCAATACATTGTATATAGACGTCACTTCAAAATTAGTAAAAATAAATAAAAAATTTCAATCCACATTAGTAGGAATTACTACATCAAAAAAAGGACTTGATGAGGAAGGAAGGGCTAGAAGGATCAACATAGATTTCCATCTCATCTTGACAATGAGGAAATTTCATTATATGAATGTCTTGTTTAATTTCATAAATATCTTGCATACTTCTGTCAAGTTTTAATTCTACCATGATCTGAGAATCAACTCTCGATCCTAAAACAAAAATTTAATGTTATGTAGGTTGAAAATTTCCGTTGGTATTCTCTATATTTAAATGTATGCAATATTCATGCCCATTCATAATCGTATGATCACATAATCTATAGATTTTAGGTCTCAAATCTAGAGTTCTATAAGCATGGTGAGAAATAAAAGCATGGAAAGAAGGAGAAACACTCATTTGATTCTCTTGGACATCAAAAGAAATATTAATCGAATCCTGATTTTCATCTTCCATAAAATTATCATGATCATTGTCTATGAGAATATTTTCTTTATTCTCCTCTTCCCAATGATATGGATCTGCTACTTCCATCAACATTGTATAATCATCAACCATTCTCAAAACCTGCTTTCCAATCGAGTTGGATAATCAAATTGTTTGAAAATTCATTTTCCAAGTCCTAAATATATAGAACTTTTTTGTGTCAAAGTCATATTAATTAACAAATCATCTCAAAATATGAATAGGTACATATTTTTTCCACCTTATAATCATGAGTACACTTCACATTATTTTGTTTTATTAATTAGGCTATGATAACAAAATATTTTTGGAGAATTATGATTGATTATGATTGATTCAAAAGTGATGGAATAAGTGTCACACATGCTGCAATATTTCCCACATATCTAGGTTTGCATATTATATGACTCCAATCCTAATGGAAAAGACCCAATATCTATGATTACAAAGAAGGATGACCAACGGTGTAAATGATTTTGGAGGATAAAGTGATCAAGGGTTAAAAGAACATAAAGCTCCAATACCACCAAACCACTCAC
Source organism: Picea sitchensis (assembly GCA_010110895.2). Lineage (NCBI taxonomy): Eukaryota > Viridiplantae > Streptophyta > Pinopsida > Pinales > Pinaceae > Picea > Picea sitchensis. Next base: position 37,927 of record SNQJ01S0157967.1, read on the forward strand.
TATACATGTGGTGTTCCCTCATTCAAATAAAAACTTTTAAAAGTTTTGGAAACCATCTTACAAAGCTCTGATACCACCCTAGTATTAGAGTTTCCACATCATCAGTTAGTATTTGGGAGCATTTAACCTAACCTCCAAGTCCAGTTAGGTGGTCATATTGATTTAATCTTTGTATCCATGATCAAATCAAATATTGAATTTAACTTTCTCCTTGGGAGTATATGCCATGGAGGATATATATAGTCAATTCCAACTATGTTGTTTAACAAACCAATTATGTGACTAGATGAAAGGGTCATATCCTTGAGTTGGAAAATATTTACTTCAACCTAGTATGACCCTTTCAATCCTTTGAATGGCCTATGATTAGATATTGATAATGTACATTCTCCCTTCGTAATAACATATCCATTTCCTCCTCCTCAAGGAAAAATTAATATGTCCTCTTCCACCATAGAATTCCATCAACATTGAAAAAATCTATAATCTCTTAGCTTCCTCAAATAACCTTTTGGATAATATCTACCTTGGTTTTTCAATTTACTATCTATCTAGTCCCAATTTTTCCACTAGAATTTCAATAGACTCTACCCCATATAGAAATTATCATTGTCTTGAACCCTCCCTCTAGCACCACCTTATAAACTTGAATAGAATATCATGTAAAATGATTCCATTTCAAAAACTTACACATGCACCAATCTTGAGGGGGGGGAATTGGTCTCTTCCATCCCATGTTTCAACTAATGCCTCCAACACATCTCTTGGAGTCATGTTGGAACAAAAATAAAATCAGTCATCCTACTCCATTTACTTCATTAGAAAGAACTTAACACCGGATGAATTAAACTATAGAGTTACAAAAAAGGAATTTCTAGCAATTGTGCATGTAATTAATAAGTTCAGACACTAAATCACTGGGTATGAGGTCTTCATTTATACCGGTCACTATGCCATTAGGTGCCTAATGAAAAAAACTATCACCAATGGTAGGGTGAATAGACGGATTTTGTTGATATAGGATTTTAACATTATTATTCTAGATAGACCTGGAAGGGAAAATTTGGTAGAATATATCCTTTTTAAAATTCGTAATGAGGAACAGGCAACTCTTGTAGATGATGATTTTCCTGATGAAAATTTGTTTGTTTTATCTACTAACTCCCTATGGTTTTCATATGTGGCTAACTATTTGGTTACAGGTAAATTTCCACAACATATTTCACCCATTGAAAAAAAGAGGATCGGTCAATGCAATGCCTCCTACTCTTGGGTCGGAGGGGACCCCTTTCAGATAGGACCTAAATTTATCATGAGAATATGTGTCTATGAAGGTGAAGTGTTTGATATATTGAAATATTGTTATGATGATCCATGCAGAGGGAACTTTGCTGACAAGAGAACATGACATAAATTTCTTCATTCAAGATACTAATGGCCAACCCTCTTTAAGGATTCCAAACAATATGTTCAAATTTTCAACAGTTGTTATCGGATGGGTTGCCCAGTATGATATGATGATATGCCTTTATAAAACTGGGTAATGATTAATGATTTTGAGAAATGGGCCATGGAATTCATTGGGTTGATTGTTCCTACATTGAAAAAGAAAAGTTATATATTAGTTTGTACTGATTATGTTACCAAGTGAGTAGAACCAAACAATCTTTTCCATTCTACTAAATGAATATTTTTTGATTTTCTATCTGAAGATATTTTTACCCATTTTCGTATGGCAAGAGAAATTGTAAAAAATCAAGCAGTGTAGTTCACATCAAATCTTGTATAAGACATCTCTGAGAAATATAAAATCAAACACTAGAAATTGTCCCCTTACTATTTGCAGGCTAGTGAGAAAGTGGATTCCACAAAAACAATCTTTGAAGCAATTCTGACCAAGAAAGTACAGTGACATCATGAGGATTGGGCTCTCCTTTCTTATTCTAAGTTTAAAAATTTTAAGCAGAGAAATAAATGGCATGACAAGTTATTCCGGAAGAAGTAGTTCAAACCAGGTGATTGGGATATCCTCTTTTATTCCAAGTTTAAAAACTTTACATGGAAGTTCAACACACACTGGATAGGCCAATATGAAGTTGTGAATGTGTTTGAAAAGGGTTTTGTGAATATCAAGACCATTGATGGGGAAGGTATTTATTTCTTGGTCAATGGGAATTGGCTAAGATTGTACAAGTAGCCTTTCAAGCGATAAGAGTTCATCCAATGTATTATGCAACAATATAAGATGGAGGTACTAAGTAGGAACGATTCCCAACCTGTTGCAACCTCTCTTTGATTTATTTATTCCTCCTTCCTTAGACAAAAACAATGAATATATATAAACAAGAAAAAAAAGTAAAGAAAAAAATAATGTCCTTTTGTGAAAACCATCTCTATGGTGCATTTGGAAACATGGATGATTTTTAAGGATGTAAATTAATATTAGACGTAGAAACATGGGATAATATTACTTGTCATTAATATGCAAAATGTTAGGCCATAGTTTTGTAAAAATATTCAAATTTATAAGGATTTTATATACTTTCTATAAACTTTTGGCAATTTTTAAGGTAAAATAATTTTATTCTATGGAATTTTGGTGAATTGCTTTTAGAAAAAATGGAAATTGGCGAGTCTTTTTTTGGGAAAAAACATGGAAAATTATCCCATTTGCGAAATTTATCCCCTAAAATCATCAATGTTTGGAAAGGGAATTTGCTTGAAAACTAGGTAACTGGCTGGAAAATGTTCCCCAAGATTTTCTTAATAAAAGGGAGATTGTTGACTGCAAAATATATAAGTTTGGCTTGTCCAAAAAAGAGGGAGTTTTTCTATGCCCACTTTCTTAACAACAGTGTATGATTTGGGTCTGTGAAAAAAATTATCATTACAGATACTGGGATAACCATTCTTGTTGTCTTATCACCACAATTAGAAACCATCTCCACTGCATTTAAGTTTTCTTGTGCCAAAATCTTCATCAGAGAATAAAGTTTGTAATAAATTTCTACATGTAATGTTGTTGTAATATTGTACCATGGCCCTTTAAAATTATTCTTTCTATGCTCGTGTTAGTTTATGGTGGATTCCTTAAGGCCCTCCTTCTGAAAAACCTTGCCCCATTGAACCGAACACATTATTTGGGGTCAATGTTAGAGATTTCATAGTTCCCTATAATCTGCATGCATTAATGGTAGATTTCCTTATTATCAATCATGGGGATTGATAAATGCCTCTTGATTGACGAATATTGTAGGTGAATCGACATTAGAACATCTATTTGTACCTATCAAGACACATTAAGGTACTTTAGTGCTCATTGTCATTAAATGTGAGTTGTTTCATGTTGGTTAACGACATACCTTAATGGCCAGTAATCCAATGATTTATCTTCATGTTCGACATTAGAACATTTATTCACATGATGATAATTGTACCTTAGGTTTGGGTAGCGGTCGAAGACTATTTGATTTTCTGGTATCAACAATAGCTTGCAACAGTTCCCTTCCTTGTTCTAAAGTTTCCAATTCAACATGTTTAGTTCAAATTCAGTTCTCATACCTTCAACTTTCATATTTTTAGCTCTCTTTTGTTATCAACAACTCTCAATTGTGATATATTTCATATTTAGTTCTCATACTTTAAACATCATCTTCAATATTTGTAATTTTAGTAGCTACAGGAAATCCTGTAACCATTGAGCAATCGTGTAACCACTATTTTCTATAGTTACAATACCCTTGTATCAATTACAAGATGACCTATGGCCTAACATATTGAAGAATGTCCATCGTTTATAGGATAACAGTTCTAAAATTAAGGGTTTGTAGTTTCCCAAACAAATTTGGGTCCTTCTCTTCATCATTCCATAGGTCTACATCAACAAAATCATCCATTTGTATTCCTTTGTGGAAATAATCAATCTCAAACACTATTAATGTCATCATTTTTTTCATCTCTTATGCACCAACATTTGGCAATTCAGGGTTCAACAACAACCATTCAGTGATCTCATGAGCTCAACATAATGTAACAATAGTCTCATGTTTCCTTGCTCTCCTAAATTCCAACATGCATTATGAGGTAAACTTGAGGTAATAAGGAAAAATTTGATTTTTCCTAGTTTATTTAAAGCATGGGTAACTTAATTTGTATTTACCTATGAGCTCATCCATACAACATATACTTTTATCCTATTCCATGTATCTATAATCATACTTAATAAACCTATACTCTAATCATATCCCACTAACCCATCCTATAACCTACCCATATCCCATACCTATATACACTACCCTTATCCATTTCCCTCATTACACATGATATCTTAACCATTATATTTCATGATTACTCTGCCACCCATGATCGTTGCTTCATCCATGCATGGTCATTACAATGAATGATCAATATATATACTCATTTCTCATTTCATTTGACACCACTTATTTTGAATCACTACCAGGATTCAAAATAAGATCTAATTCATCGTACTCTATCTTCCAAACTCTAGAAATCTTTGTTTCTTGCTGGCAATGTGAATCATTTGAAACAGAGTTCCCTTTCATACCCTATAACATTCTTAATTATCGTGGAATGGGGAAGATCAGTGTGGTAAGACAAGATACATGGTCTCTGGGAGAGCTCAAGGAATACCCTAAGTATAGTTCTAGTAAACCCCTCCTAAAATCCATAGGCTCGTTGGCATTTCTCAAAAACATTCAAGGGTATGATGCCTCTATAAACAAGGAATTTGCAAAAGAGTTCGATGGTAGTGTGACTCTCATGGGTGATACAGTGTTTTATGTCTCTGAGTGTTATACCACAATTTTCCACATCATTTACATTTGTGAGATGGCTTAGTCCTTTTCAGTGGCTTTCTAATCTAAACTCCATCCTCCTACATCAGACTCATCTAAAAAATGAAAATTTAATTTCCATCCATGGGTCATTAGTGTGAAAACAATGGATTTAGGTGATTTGATAGTGTGCAACTCATGGATGCCCTCAAAAAGGTGAAAAATAAAATAATTCCACGTTTTCAGGTGGTGTTTGTAGGCCCGAAAATGTGGAATTATTTTATTTTTCACATTTTTCGAAGGAATCTACGAGTTTCAAAATAGAAAAGCATGGGAATCCATGGTTTGCACATTGATGACCCAAGGATGGAAACAATTTTTTTGTTTTTTAGATGAGACTAAAGCAGGAGGATGGGATTTAGATTTGCAAGCTAGGGAAAATCACTCAACCATATCACAAATGCAAATGATGTGGAAAATTGTGGTATAGAACAGAGGAAACATTATCTCAAGCCACAGGGCTCCCGCGAATAGGGAAATGAAGGTTCAAAAATAAACAAGTGGAGAAAGGAATCTATGATTGATTCCGATGCTCGAGAGGAAAAAAATTGTATTTGAAAAAGGGGGATCCTAGAGTGTAGATCGTAGAGAGATGGAGAAATATTGTGTTCCTTATTCAAAAGGTTATCACCTATGAGGGACGGTATACCATAAATTTTCTTTACCATATCCTCCTTCTATTACATTTTGAAGATGATAATCATTTAAATTTTCCACTTTAACTCTGTCAAATCCTTGGCAGGATGGGTAAGCATCTGCAAGAAAACCCTAAGAATGTTAATCAAAGCTTGTATCACCATGGCTTGATTAAAATCTTAATTGTTCAAGAATTGAGTAAAAGGGGTGATAATTGGGATGTATTCCTATCCCAGAATGGGTTTATTGCTAGAAAA
>SNQJ01S0157968.1:11945-22068 GCA_010110895.2 Picea sitchensis
TGTTTCTAACCAATAACAATGGAGTGAAATTCTTATTCAGTCAACCAGATCTTAACACAAGGAAACCAAGGTGTCTGGACTTCTTGAGTGAATTTGATTTCGGTGTAAGACACATCAAGGGAAAAGAAAACAAAGTTACAGATTCCCTAAGATGAAGGACTAACAAACTTTTTGAGATAAGTATTAGTAAAGAACAAAAATGACATTGAACAAAGAATAAAATGTGCAAGTTGTAATGATGAAAAATACATCAAAACAGTAGCAGAATTACAAGGAAATGAAAAAAAAATTGACAAAGAAGATCTGAGTTTGGATAAAAATGGACTTCTAAGGTTCAAAAACAGGTTGTACATACCAAATTCTGCTAATTTAAAGTTAACAATTCTGGATGAATTGCATAAAAAATCATATTATGGTCATCCAGGATACCAAAAAATGGAAACAACTTTGAGAAAAAGAATTTATTGGCCTAACATGAAAGGTGAGACAGTTGAATACTTATCTAAATGCTTAGATTGTCAACAAGTGAAGGTTGAACATCAACATCTATCCATCTTGCTATACCCTCTGCCTATACCATAATGGAAGTGGGATATTATATCAATCGACTTCATCACAGGTTTTCCTAAAACTCAAAAGCAAAATGACTCAATTATGGTAGTGATGTATAAACTTAGAAAGTATGCACATTTTATACCTGTGAAATCTACTTATAAAGAAATTAACATCACTGAAATATTTATGAAGGAAATATTTAGATTGCATGGAATTCCTAAAATGGTGATTTTGGATAGAGATGTCAAATTTACGTCAATGTTTTGGAAGGAATTGTTTGCAGGGTTGGATACTAACTTGAATTTCAGCACAAGCTACCATCCACAGATGGATGGGCAAATTGAACGAACAAATCAGATTGTGGAAGACATGTTACGAATGTACATAATAATGAAACCAACTAAGTGGGAGGAATACCTACACTTAGTGGAATTTGCATACGATAATGGATATTAGGCATCATCTAAGACGAGTCCCTTCGAAGCATTGTACGAAAGAAAATATACAACTCCTATTAGCTAGGATAATCCCGTTGAAAGACTTATGATGGAACCAGAAATGCTCCAGGAAATGGAGAAAATGGTAAGAAAGGTACAACCGAATTTAAAAAAGGAACAAGACAGACAGAAAATCTACGCATATTTAAAGAGGAGACACTAGGAATTTCAGGTTGGGGATCATGTATACTTAAAGGTCAAAGAAAGGAGAAGCTCCCTAAATCTAGGAAATTGTTCAAAGTTGGCACCCAGGTTTTGCGGTCCCTTCGATATCTTAGCTCGAATTAGACCTGGGGCATATCAAATTCCACTTCCTACAAATTTAAAACTGAAATGGAAGCACTTTAGTCCTGAGGAGGCCACTTCGGAATTGGAGGAAGATTTGCAGAAATATTATCGAACCCTATTCCGAGAGAGGAATGAACACTAAGGACAGTGTTGTACTTAAGGGGGGGAGGATGTAATATCCCCAACGATAACTAATTATTAAAATCTAAGTGTACTTGGGAATAATTTTTTGTTTTTGGCAAATTTGAATTTGGAAATTATTTGCCATTTATGGAAAATCCGAATTTGGAATTTGATTATTGTAATTATTTATTTATGACTATTGGGAAAGGATTTTATTTGCCTAGCTAATTTCTTGATTGTGACACATGTAAAATAAAAACCTTTTTATATCTTAAATGCTGGAAGACAAATGGAACAACCAGGTTGAAAACAATTGACCATGACCCCATGAGTGGGGAACATATTTGAGTTTCCTCGGGGCTTATTTTTATAAGTGTAAAATGAGGAATTTGACCACTAGTAGCCCCTAAAAATCAGGGATTTGTAAAGCTTCAAAAATTCCCAAGGAGGGAAGGAAATACCTAGGCATAAGATGCATATAAATAAAAAATATGGAGGAGGCATGACATTGCTTAGTATATTGGAGAAAGGAAACTACTTGTTGTTATGAACACTGTTTAGTGTGAGGAAAGGGAGTTTATGATTTGTGGAAAGAGTTGTAGAAAAGGAGGATCATTTAAATTATCCCTTATGGATTCATGGTCAAGCTAGGGGGTGAACGGAGCAAATAAAATTGGCTCTTATGTTCTATGGTTGGGTGGAACTTGGTTGTTCCATTTGTGTCCCAACACCATATTCAGATATGTACCTTTACTTGTCCTCTTCTTAAATACTTTGTTGATTATTATATGCCAAGAATGATATGGTTTATGTGATAATTATTTATACATGTTATATGTGCTCACTTAGCAGAAGTAGTAAAACTACTGTAAGTTCTAATTGCTAATGAAACTGGGTTATACATGTATATATAGTGATATATATATGTGTATAATCATGCATAAAGAAATGAGAGTACTGTTGTAGGTTTTTGGTAACCATTAAGGTTATGCTTCTACATAAGATACTTGTGTGTGTGTGTGTGTGTACTCAAGCTTAAAAGAAAAATAGGACTGCTGCGATGTTCATAATAACCATTGAGCTGGATATATATATATGCAGACTACCATTTCAGGTTCTGTACAGGTACCATAAAAATTGATGAAACAAATAACAATCATCTTCTATTAAAATTACATATTCCTGATGTATTCAACTGTAGATAAACAATGACTTAATATTCTACAAATTCATGCTACAGTAATTGTACCTTAACTAATTATTGTTCAAAATAGTTTTCAACAACCTGTATATTCATTTGAAAAGTAATTTACAAACAACCTGTATATTATTTTGAAGGTAAATTACAAACAACCTGTATAAGCATGAAACCATGGTTCAAATTGATTGCAATGGAGTACCCTAGGGTAAAGACCCCTTTACCACTGGTAGAGAGAATATAAGAAGTTGTGTCTAAGCACCAAGATCATAAATCGAATACCTTTTTGAGTAAGAAGGCTCCCCTTGATCCATTCCCTTGAACTATATAAACCTACAGAAATAAAGGGTAGGTCTTAGTACACCTTACTATATTTTTAAAAATGAAATTAATTGTATTAACTGAGATGAAATAGTACTTATCTTGAGTCGACATAGAGTCAGTTTGCCACTCGCTCTTGTACAACGACCTGTCCTCAACCCAAAGGGGGAGGAGTGGAACGAAAACCGGCTGATGGGTACCCTCACAAAACAAGACAGGGCCCCATCATTAATTGATTGCAACTATAAATAATACATGCATGCACATAGTATAAGAAATAAGTTACACAAGGATAAAATAAAACACACAGAGCACAGTTGTGAAACCCCATAGAGGGTAAAACAATGCCTAGTATACACATAAGTTATAACTTAAATAGTGTTAAAATAAACACACATAGTATAGTTGTGCATCCCACAAGGTTAAAACGATGCCCTTGTGTATGTACAGAATGTAGGATTTTGATTTATGTAATGTTGTATAATTATTTGGAACGCAAAATATTTAAGACGAAAATCACAAAGGCTCAGTGAAGAAATCCCCATGATGGGTAAGTAACCTTTTTACATGACCAAGAGAATTAAATTTTGAATTTTTGTAAATAGTGAAATAACAATCCTTCCACAGAGGTAAATCATTTTCAATTTCGAGGGTTTAGAAAAAATATGAAAAGCATCTACCATACTGCTATGTATAAATGAAAGTAAATTATGGGTTGCTATATAAAGCACAAAGAGAAATTCAAGTACAAAAGTTTGAGATCTAGATATATGCAAGTAATTATTTATACAAAATACTAATGTAATCAATAAAATAGAGGGTCGATGTTACGACATAGTGATATGCATATGGATCTTTACTTATAAAAATAAAGACGGTAAATCATGAACTGGAGGATTTAAATCACCATTGCATAATATTTTTACAGACACCGAATGTAAATTATAGATAGAGGGTCGTTACCATGATTTCATGTAAATGGGTTCATGAATTTGTACAGAATGGTAAAGGAAGTAAATAGATTGAATCCACAAATCCCTTGGAAAGTTTAACCTATATATATGTCTACATATCTATTCGCACAAAACTATGGTTCACAATGCAATAACATAATACTCAAAGGGTAACTCTAATAGGATTTAGAAAACTGTTATGCTACTTGGAATGCTAACACTAGAGTATTTCAGAACTTACCATGATTTTCATCGTGATGAAATATATCAGACAGAGCGTGGATGTTGGGGATTTGTACAGAGATTAAACAAAATTAAAATAAAACTTAAACCTTGAATATTCGAAGGGTTCTAGCCTAGCCTAAGTGTACTCTAAACCAATCTCAAAAACCTCAAAATAGAAGAGCCCAGAAAGAAATAGGTACAACGACGAAATGCAAATACGATTGCCAAACAAGTTATCCAGAAATTTGTTACGGAATAATAAAGGAAAACAAAAAAATGAGTTTTGGGTTACCTTGTATAGAGAGAAGACCAGACTGGTCTATGACCTCCATTATTACCAGGCCGAGTTTGTTCCAAATTATCAACCACCCACTCAGAGAAGAACGTTCCAAGGTTAAATGTTGAGACGCATACACCGAAAGAGTATGATTGTTTTAGTGAACATGGAGCCAAAGGGGGAAAATGATTATGGTGGTGACCTCAAAACAATTTCAAGTGGGGAGTAATGGGTGATGGGAATACATAGTACAATTACCATCTGAAGGTTTGATGATGCTGTGCCCACATTGGGCGCGATCGCCTAAATTGTCTAGCTCAAGAGGTACGTCACAAACCTTCTATTAATGGATATAACTAGTGTTAAATGTGTGCATGTCGAAAAGAAACCCACCATTAACATGAGTCCAGGGCCTATTCAATGCTGGCCCATGTCACCAAGTCGAGTGGGGTTTCACATTGTTAGGTATAGGGTTTATGTGTGACGTAAGTGTAGAACCATGGGAATTAGGGTATAGAAACTGTCACGTCTTCATTGGAAGGACAACCCTGTAACTACCCTTGGTAACGTTATCACTTGTTCACTTAATAACCTTTCATTATGCTATGACATAAATTACATTTGTGTGGATTTCCATACTAATTCCAGGAATAGGGAAATGTTATAAAGTACCTATGATATACGACATCTATGTATAACAAGTATGATATGTATATAGTATAGGTAAGATTTGTGTTATATGTAAAATCAAATATATACATATATGTTGGTCTTTGTTAAGGATTCCATGTGGTGAAGTATATATGGGTATGAAGTATATATATAACTATTAAGGATGATTTTGTATGCTAAATCCACTAATTATATACATATTCATAATGGTATATGTTAAGGATTCCATATATGGGGTCATATAGGGGTAAGTGTTAAGATTTCACATAATGGATACAAAGTTGAATGTGTTGAGATTTAGATCTAAGTTGGGATCTTTGGTAAACAACTTACATAGATGTTTAATGATAGGAATAGTATCATTGTTATGGCATGTATAATATAGTCTCTAAATAGATACTGTAAACAATGCATGCTTTATATTTGATAGGTGACGATAATAAAGTTATGTGGAACAAATAGTGAAGAGTCAAGCAATTTTAATGAAACTAACAAAAATTTTTTTGTTGTTGATAAATTTGGGGTACATTACATAGGGTGGAGGATGACTCAACATCCAATGTAGTGCCCTCAATTGGTTTGGATTCTAAGGAGGGAGGATCAATTTAATTTTTGAAAGAATTGTAATTAAAGATCCCATGACGTCTTGAAGATTGAGCCATTGTATGTGCTCCAGGGGATTGTATCTTCCTTTAATGTTTATAGGATGTACACACTTTGAGAACTAACTCATATCTAGATTGTAATATATCATTTATTGTAATAATCCTAGTGGTAGGATGCTTTAGTTGTGATATGAAATCACTAAGATAGGATCGAGGAAAATCCTGAGAAACCGCCTCATGTATAAATCAATGTAATATGTGCCCAAGAAAGGTTGTTGTTGTTTTTGTTGTTGTCGTTATTGAAAGAAGAAGTTGAAAGCTATTGAGAGCTATTGAACTCCTTCTAAATATTTCTGAAGGAATATAGAATAAGAGGGAATTTCTTTCAATTTCTGAGCTTGCTTGTATTTGAGTAACTGGGTAAATGCTATGTTATTTATGTCAGTGTTTTATGTGTGTGTGCATCTAAATGGATTGTTGAATGAATCCTTACTTTCTTTTTAAGTTTCAATTGTTTCTCTCCTAAAATATAAGTGCAAGGGGTGCACAATACCCATGCAAGGAGTGTGGAGGCCGAACCATTATAGGTTCAAAAGCTTAGGAGAGATTGTGTAAGATTATGTAGATCGAGTGAAAGGAGTGTGCCTATACTCATAGGAGTATAAAATATCAGAGGGGAGAATAGTGTAAGGAGTGCACAACGTCACACTGCATTAAGTGTTGAGAGGTCTCATAGGAGAGATAACATAAGGAGTGCGCATGAGACTTAAATAGTCCCAAGCCAAGGAGGGAAGCAAAAATCATGTGACAAGGTTCAAGTCTTTGAAGAATGAAAAATCTCAAGAGGGAAGTGCAAGGTGTACGCCATAGTCTAAGTCTATCAAGCGAAAAATATTGAGAAAGATAAATTTCTTTATTTCAAGGTGAACAGACGCGATCTGTTTGGGAGAATAAAAAATCCTTGATATTCATTGGATCCAGGTAAGAAGCGAGGAAGTTAAACCCTTAGTTCCTTTGGACTTTGTTTCTTCGATATTTTTTGAGTGTTTGTTGTAAAGGAGGAGAAAGTCCCAAACCCCCGGAGTGAATGTAGATCATAGGGAGAAGCATGAGCCATCGGGTCCCTGAGTGGTTTGACGATTCGAAACTCCGAGAAAAGTCGGTTGTTGTTCTGTATGGTGAATAATTTCCCGAAGTCCCGAAGTCTAGAGAAAATCTAGACCGTTGGTTTTTGTGGACACGTGTCCACATATTATAGTGTATTCAAAATTCTAATGATCTGAAGGATCGTGGGTGAAAATTATTTTGGTGTGAAAAGTCCCGAAGTCCCGAATCCTGAAGTCAATCTTGGTCATTTATTGTTGAGTGAACATGAACCATGGATCTCCACTCTTCAAGAGTCTGACATTCAACGATTTAGGATTCTAGTGGTGATTGGGAGCTAATGGTCCCGAAGCCTCGAGTTCTGGAGTGGATCCCAAACATTGGTTGTTGGATAAGTGTGGACCATTGATACTTGGACCCTCCAAGATTTTTCCAATTCCACGTTTGTTGGATTTGAAGTGTTGTGTTGACAGATATTTTGAAGCCCGAAGCTTTAGATACTTCCAGTTCAGGAGTTCGCCAATTCGGTGTTCGAGAGATTAGTAGTGTGTTAAGGGGAAAATTCCCAAATCCTGAAGCTTTGGTCCACTGAAGTTTCCTCTTTCAAGATATTAAGCCTTGGTTTTTGGCCCAAGGTCATGTGAATACTCCGCTGGAGTAAGGAGACCCTCATGAACATGAATTTTCGTGTATTAAAATAAGAGACAACTGTGGTAAAGGATTCTAAGGGTTCTGTGATGACCTGATAGCTACTCTAGCTCCTGTGTAAATGGATCCTAGATTGAGAGGTCACGATATCCCCAAGGGGGGTTTGCATCATTTTTAAAGAGGAGGAGCTACCATTCAGGGAGTCACTTTATGAGAATCCCTCTTGTTCTAGAGAATATCTTCGTTCTCTAAATCCTTCCACTTATTTCTTTTTATATCCTGATTTTTTAATGAATTAATTTTGCAGGAAACCACCCACCATACGAATCAAATAGACTCAACGAGGATGAACCTTGTTGAAGTACTTGATGGTGGTTATGCACATTTGGAAGATAGAGAGGATAAGGCCTCTTCCCATGAACTAATTATAACCAAGCGTTATCAACCTTTTTCATGGGATCAAGAGAATTCCATAACAAATGTGTATCAAATGATGTCTTCTTATTTTTCTTCTTCATTTTATATAAATAGTGAATCTCCTTGTTCAAGTGGCCCTTTGTTAAATATTCATAATACTAGTGGATCTCCCCATTGTTTCAAAATTATCTCTCACACCATATTTGGTCCTAACCCATACATATCATATGATCTCACTAGTTTATCTCAAGTAGTTGGTTACTTGAAGTGTGAGTCTAGGGAGGCTTGCCAAGATAATGAGGCACTTTTTTATTTGTCAATGGTTATGGCAGGCCCTTATTCGTTTAGTTTTTCTTCAGGGATAAATGAATTTATTAGAATGAAAACTCTCTCACCGAGCACACTTTATATAAACTCTATGAATAATTCTCATTCGACATACTACTTTCCATTAAACTCTATCCATCAATTATATGGTAGACGTGCAATATTTTGCAATAGAATTGAAGCATGGTTGGAGAGATATTACTTGGAACATTTTCCCATGAATTATCATTGCAATATATTTAATATGGTAAATAGATTTTATTATTCTTTAATTTTTCCTATATTTACTCTATTTTTATTCCAACTTCAATTTCTAATCTTTCATCCTGAACATATGTCTGGAGGCTTCGAATTACTTCGATGGATACATTGACATTATGAATTTACATAGCTCATTTTTAAGCCATTAGTAGTTTAGGATAAGAGTAGGGTAGAATAAATTATTGTCTTTCATTTGCATAGTTTAGATTTGCTTTCTACATTTTAATTATTTTTTTGTTTGCATTATATTTTATTTATTGTTGGTTGATAAATAAATAAATTTTGGGCAAAGGTGGAAAGGAATAGAAGGATTTTCCACTAAATTTTCCCTTGGATAAATTTTGAATTTAATTTTGATTTGGGGAAAAATTGCGTCATTTCATTCTCGGATTTTTCTGTGTTGGACAATTTCTAAATCATAGATTTTTATGCATGATCATTGTTGACGCTTGAATTCATCATGACCAAAATGACATCCTCATGAGGAAATTAGTCCCCCTTCATTTTTAGAGAGGTGGTTCTCCTCTTTCTCTAAAATAGATATCTTTGAACATCTTGGAGTATGGAGAGTGCTAGACATCAAATCCGAAATCTTTATTGCTTGGATTGAAATAAAAAATGGTTCTTCAATAACCGCATATGATCTTTATGTGCAGGAAAATTCCTTTTACAATAATAAAATATTGAAGGAGGGCTTCAACATCATAATTGAATTTTGACCAACATCACACACAATCTTATTAATCATATATAAATACATCCATGTCTTCTTCATGAAAAATAGGAGAGAATAATTTGATCATCTCAAAGAATTTTAAAAGAGTTTTGCTATCAAGATCAAAAGAGAATTTGATAGGTCAACCTCAAATATCTCATACTTAAAACTCGAAGTTATAAGATACATTCAATATCAACCTCGAAACAATTCTCTGTGGATTTTTATTCGTTAAAGATGTTCTTCATTACAAAAAAATTGACACCCATGTATGTGGCTGGAAATACTCCATGATCATATAAGAAAAGATCTTAGAAGAATATAAGAAAAACAATCAACAACTCAACCTTGTTCCCAACTCTAAGATTCAAGAATAAAGCTATGAGAAGTGGTGTATAAGAATATAAAGAAATGAGAAGATGGATATTTCTTTCTTTTGATCAGGAGCTTGATTGTGTATCCATGGTTGTACCTTATTCTTCATCGAGTTTGGAGTTATACAAAAAATTTCTTTCTCATCCACTTTTTTCTTTGGTCACTTTCAGCCAACATGAATTTTCTGCATAGACGTTTTGTATAATAATCTTAGCTTATTTTTATTTTGTTTTAGTTATTTTTAGTTAGCACTTTTAGTTTTAATTTTTAGGCATTGGCTTCCATTTCCCTATACTTTTTTCAATCGGTATTTTAAGTACAAGTTTTCATTTTACGTTATAGTTTTCTTCACCCAAGCTTTCTCTCTTATACATCAGCAAGATATAATCTTTTAGGCTTCCTCGAAACATATTTTTGATAATCTGGACAACATGGTAATTTTAATATTTTTTCATATATCTTTTCCGAAGTTGTTTTTGGGAACACATCATTTTATTCCTTAATTCAATTATTGACCAAAGAATCGATCTTAGCACTACCAATTCATTAAGTTTTCAATCTT